>PVKP010035638.1:0-23121 GCA_004027715.1 Plecturocebus donacophilus | reverse complement strand
CAGTATCACATTATACCTATTTTAAAAGTGACCACATAACTGGAAGTAAATCACTCCCCAGCAATTGCATAGCATTTCACAGGTTTAAATAAAATATTGGTTGTCTGCTTATTTGTTATTTTCATCACCTATTCCTTCCTGTCTCCATTGTTAAGCACAATTATTGGCATAAAAGAGGTTTTTAATACCCATTTTTAGAATGTATTCTAGCCTGGGCAATAAAACAAGAATCCCATTCTCTCTCCCTCTTTCTCTTCCTCTTTCTTTCTCTCTAAAAAAAAAAATAAATAAATAAATAAATTAAATCAATGAAATACTAAATAAATCTCAGAAGTTTTTAAAATGAAATTGATAAGCCAATTTCAAAATGCCAAGAATATCCTGGATAAGCTTCAGTAAGAACAGGATGGGAGGACTTGCTCTAGCTGTTACCAAGAATTACTATAAACCTGTAATTAACATAAGATGGCAAAAGATGGCCAAATTACACTCACAGTTTGAATGAGGGACCTGAGAAGAAGATTCATGCTTATATGAACACTGAAAGTTCAACTAATGTGGCACTACAAAGCAGGATGTTTTTGTAATAATGATTTTGAACTGTTGTATATTTTTTAAAAATTAGAAATAAGAAAACCATCTACATCCACCCTACTTCACACCATATAAAATTAATGACAGGTAAATTATAAATCTATATCAAAAGAACATTTTTCTAATAAATCTTTTAGAAAAAAATCAGGCTGGGTGCGTGCGGTGGTTCATGCCTGTAATCCCGGCACTTTGGGAGGCTGAGGCGGGTGGATTATCTGAAGCCAGGAGTTCCAGACTAGCCTGGTCAACATGATGAAACCCAGTCTCTACTAAAAATACAAAAAATTATTCTGGCATGGTGGTAGGTGCCTTTAATCCCAGCTACTCAGGAGGCTGAGACAGGAGAATTGCTTGAACCCTGCTGGAGTTTGCAGGGAACTGAGATTGTGCCATTGCACTCCAGCCTGGGCAACAAGAGGGAAAAACTCTGTCTCAATAATGATAATAATAACATCCTATTGTGTGTGATAGTAATGCAACTCAAATAAGTCCATTTTTGCTAATGTATGTAATTAGAAAATCTGAATCGTGAGCCTCAATATCCTAAACACCATGTTTCTTTTCATCACTTGGCTCTCCTAACTCCTGCTGGGTTTTATGTATAGTCTCTCTTTCAGGGGGACAATAGCCACTTGCGGTGTCAGACTCAGATCCTCTAACATTAGCATCTCCACTAAAGAGATGATCTTCTCACTTACTGACTCCCAGCATTGGTTCGCATACCCATTGCGAATCCAGCACAATGATCGCTGAGGGTAGTGCACGTCCCCTACTTGATTGCCTCAGTCTAGACTATGCTCCAATGGTGAGAAAGGACAGGACTACTTCCCAAAAATGCCATAAAGTAATAGAGTGGTTCTTCATTTAATTTAATTAATTAATTTATTAATGAGGTGATGCTAACAATTTAGGTTTAAAATGAAAATTGCAAAAGTAAAATTTTGGCCTAAAACTTATAAATTGTATATGAGTATAAAGTAAGAGAAATGTTTCTTGCAATTTTTGAATATTGCATACATTTCCATGATTATAATAAAATGTGTATTGAGCATATTGTAAGTTCCCTGCTTTTTATATATATCTACTCCTTACAACAAATATATTCTATTTTTTATTCCCATTTGAAGAGGAAGAAAAATGTCAACATGGCAAAATTGTGGTTAGAATCTGGGTTTGTCTTGAGTCCGAAAACTGTTGCTTTTCAGTGTATAATACTGCAGTTCAGTTGAAGATTTGCTGTCTCAAATAACAGTCAATAATTAGTATGATCAGCAAAGGTCAGTGGGTAGCTCCTTGGGGAATGAACTTGGGCAGAAATCTGAAAAAAGAATTAAGCCTTAATATAATTTTTAATTATAGGGAGGACAATTTTTACATACTAAATTTAGAGTTAGATTGCACATAGGAATAACAAGGGTAAAGGAAGAAATATTAAAAACAGCATACATTGTGTTCCCTGTGACTAATACAATATTATTTACAGGTTTGCTTGCTGTGGTGATGGACTTATATGCTCATCTTCATCTAGAAACCTAGCAGATATTTTATTAATATGTAAATACATTCCAATTGACAGATTTTAAGATATAAATTTTCATGAAAACAGAAAATAATTGTATATAATTCTGTTTTATCACATTATTAGAGTAATACATTTAAAGATGTATTAAAATCTGTAGACTTCTAAGATTAGATTTGGAAACAGGATTCATTCACTCCTGATAGACACTTTGTTTACATATTCCCAAAATGATATGACTTGTTGTTGTTGTTGTTAAGGCTGGGAAATTTGTAACCTTTCACAGAGCTAATAGTGCAGTTGTAACTAGTTATTTTTCTAATTGATTTTTTTAATACAAAGTCAAAATATATAAAAAAAATATATGGGGAAGGCAAAAGCTCCAAAAGGTAATAAATAGAGAAAAACAGTGAACAAAAGATTGAGTTAAATGAATTATGGCTAAAATATTAGTGTCCTGACTGTATGAAATGTTCAGCCGTTTGGAGGAACAGTATTTTCCTGCATGGTGTCAAACTTTCATTCATACAGGAACTCAGTGCCTATTTTCATCCTACATAGATGTTCAATGTACAACTTTGCTATTGAGAATGGAGCATTTATGATATTTAAAATCCAAGGCCACGTTAATTAGATTTTCTTTTCTCTTCTTTTCTCTTTTCTTTTTTCTTGAGATAGAGACTCACTTTGTCACTCAAGCTGGAGTGCAGTGGCACAATCTCAGCTCACTGCAACCTCCACCTCCCAGGTTCAAGTGACCCTCCTCTCTCAGCCTCTTAAGAGGCTGGGACCACAGGTGCATGCCACTAGGCCTGGATAATTGTTGTATTTTTAGTAGAGACGGGGTTTCACCATGTTGGCTAGGCTGGTCTTGAACTCCTGACTTCAGGTGATCCACCTGCCTCAGCCTCCCAAAGTACTTGGGATTACAGGCCTCAGCCACGTTGCCTGGACAGCTCTTCTTCTTTTGCTACCCTCTTAACAATTTCCTTACATTGAATTGGGAGCTAGATCATTTAATTTTTCAAATTGAATGACCAATTGACTATTTTTTTCTATGTTTCTGGATGTTTGGAGAAATGTATTTAGAGTACTTATTTATTTTGACACGTTAATAATTTTTGTTTGTTTTCTTTTTCAATATCAGTATTTACCATTGTCAGAGATTAAAATTTTCATCCCAATTGCTGTCAGTACCTGGACATTTTTTATTGATCAGCTTGCATGTACATTAACATTCACTATCTGATAATTATCTAGTAATTGTTTCTAAAGGCTTATGATGAATGGTTTAATTGCTGATGGGGTGAGATATTTCTAATTATGTATGAACAGAGCCTTTATTTCTGTATAAGGTGGATTACTAGTGGAAGTCAATTTAATGTAATCCTTGCTAATGATATTGATGAAATTACAGCGTTTATGTGCTGATTGTATTTTTCTAATATACACTGAAATAAATAATCATTAGGATTATAAGATTATAATATTTCACACAAAATGTTCTGCATACCATCCGTAGTATGTTTATTACATCTTGTGGTGCACTGGCTTAAAAGGTAAAGCCTAGATTCCCTGATTTCAAAACATGTTATTCTCTTTATAATCTCATCTCATCTAGTTTCTAATTCTACCTTTAGTTTCTCCCTATTATATACACATTTTTTCTGTCTTTCTTCATAAAAAGAACACTTTCTTTTTGTTGTTTCTTCTAAAAAGAACCATTTCCCTTCAACTTCTCCACTTAGAAAACACATATTATTTTCTGTATACCTCTGTTGAAGCAATTATTACACTACATTTTATAGAGTTATTTGCTAACAATGTACTACTTCTCATAGACATGCTTCTTACAGAATATCTGTCTCTAGCTTTAATGAATTGAGCCTCAAAAATTACTGGCTACTTTAAATAATGTTTCTAAACATTAGTGATTATGTTTTTCTTTTTAGAGACAGAGTCTTGCTATGTTGTCCAGGCTCGAGTGCAGTGGCTATTCATGGGCCAGATCATGGAGTACTGCAGCCTTGGACTTCTGGTCTCAAGTGATCCTATCACCTCAGCTTCCCAAGTGCTGGAAGTATAGCTCATCACGGTGCCCTGCCATTAGTTGTTTTTGATGTTTTATGTATTCAATTCATTTCTTGATAATAAAATTGTCACATATTAATTGGAAAAAAATGGAAATGTGATAAAATGGATATGTGATAATAAAATTGTCACATATTAATTGGAAAAAAATGGAAAAAAATGGAAATTCCTTTGTGCTAGGCTGTTTTAGAACCTAGGTTGGCTTTAGTGTTGAGCCAGGCTTGTGGGTTCATTTACAATGTAGTTTTCTTAAAAACTTAGCACATTAGTCGGTATGGTGGCTCAGGCATGTAATCCCAACACTTTGGAAGGCCAAGGTGGGAGAATCACTTGAGCCTGGGAGTTTGAAACCAACCTGGACAACATGATGAAACTTTGTCTCTACAAAAAATGCAAAATATTAGCTGAGTTTGATGGCATGCACCTGTAGTTCCTGCTATTTTGGAGGCTGAGGTGGGAGGATCACCTAAGCCTGAAAAGTCAAGGCTGCAATAAGCCATGATGACACCACTGCACTCCAACCTGGGCAACAGAGTGAGACCCTGTTTTACAAAAACCGACCAACCAACAAAACAAACACCCCAACAAACACAAACAAACAAACAAACCCTACTTTGCACATCTAGTCTATGTGGTTCTTATCAGTTATTTCAAAAAGTAACCACAGCCAAAGATATTGTCTGAATATAGTTGATAAACCTGGCCTTTATTTTCTGTGACCCCTATCCTGGACCCATCACTTTTTCCTTTAAACAGCAAAATAATTTAGCATTAGTTAGTTATAAGCGTAGTTTTCTCTCTCTAACAGAGAAGTCTGAATGTGAGATTCTTAAGAAACATCACCCTGGCCCAGGCATGGTGGTTCATGCCTGTAATCCAAGCACTTTGGGAGGCCGAGGTAGGTGAATCACCTGAGGTCAGGAGTTCAAGACCAGCTTAGGCAACATGCTGAAACCCTGTCTCTGCTAAAAATACAAAAAAATTAGCCAGGCATGGTGGCGGGCATCTGTAATCCCAGCTACTCAGGAGGCTGAGGCAGAAGAATTGCTTGAACGTGGGAGATGGAGGTTGCAGTGAGCCGAGATCACGCCATTGCACTTCAGCCTGGGCAACAAGAGCAAAACTCTGTCTCAGAAAAGAAAAATTAAAAAAAAGAAATTAAAACAACAACATCACCCTGAAGTCCCGTCTTCTCCTTAAGCTATACATGAGGTTGAGTTTTTCAGCCTTCCAAAGTCCCAAGTTACTCAACTGTCTGTAAATATTTATTGCAGTTAGCAGGCAGAAAGCCACTCAGCAGAGTTGCTTTTCATTCCACCTTTGTTTGCAAACTGGCTAATTTTGGCTGGGTTTTTTTTTCTCCTTTGTTGCTAAAAGCAATGATAAGTAGCCAAAACAAATGCTCTGTAATTTTCCAGCAGCTTTTCCTAGATTATGAGATTCAGGAGATTTGTTACCAACTTTTTCCAATTTTGGTGGAGGATCATTTTACCAAATGGTTTCCCATGGCTGCATATTTAAAATTTTGCTACTGCTATATTCCACTTCCAGGTACTGATTTCTTTAATCACTGGGATATAACTAACAGATATAGAGGCTTCCATGAAAGAAAAGTTTATTTTGCTTTCTTGTAACAATATGGAGGTAGGTCCATCAGGACGAATAGATAAGTCTGTACCATGAAATCATCAAGGCGCTCAGGTTCATTCTATATTATTGTACTGTGTTCCTGTTATATTTGAAGTATTTATGAAATCAATTGAATATAACCAGTGGGCAATTGTAAATGCTCGTTTCTATTCTAGGCAAAGGGAATTAAATACTAACTACATCTTCATGTTATGATTTATTACTTATATATATGGACCTGCTATATTAAACACTTAGCAAATTGCGTATTGATCATTCCATTGGGTGGAGGATCTACTTTCTGAAATAGTCTTTGCTTTCTTGAGAAAACATTAACTGGACATGATAAGTAGGAATAATCTATATGGGTGGTGGGCCTGGCTAGTTGGGCTTGTTCAGAATTTGCCACTGCTTTAAAATCTGGGGTTTCCTCAGGCGAATACTAACATCAATAAAGAGAGAAGCTAAAACTGGGGGGAAGACAACAGAAACAGGGGAGACGTGAGAAACAAAAGAGGGCACTGAGAGGCAATGTTTACAAATAAAATGCCGCTGTTTGTTTGCTTGATTTTTTTCACCCAAATGCCTCTCCGTGGTGTCCTCAGTTTGAGAGAATGTTTATTGATAGAAATGTTTATTCAAATAGAAGTGAAAAAATAGTAATGATGCACTAATACTGACATAATACTATTTATATGATATATTCAGGTTACCATTTTGCCTAAGAAAATGAAAGCTATCTTCTAAGAATGGCATGGAAAGGAGCAGCTTAAAAGAGACATTCTAAATGAGAGTCCTCTTTCAGATAAGCCAGTGCTTCCTACAGGAATGACATGGAAATCCATCTATTATGCACAGTCAATGGGATTGCAATACCCAAATCTTCCTCTCAAGGAAAATAGATGAGGAGCTTTCTTGGTCATAATCAGAGATTCCAATGGTGTTGAATAGGCAACATAATATGAATATTCTCTTAAATATAAAGGCAAATTAAACTGATCTGTTTTTATCCACACAACTGCTTGTGAGTGTCTTTGCTGGAGGTAAGTCTCTCTCTCTCTTTTTTTTTAGACAAGGTCTTGCTCTATTTTCCAGGCTGGAGTGCAGTGCAAGATGCAGCCACAACTTCCCAGGCTTGAGTGATCTACCCACCTCAGCCTCCCGAGTAACTGGGACTACAGGCACGAGTCACTATGCTGGCTAATTATTTTATTTTTTATTTTTTTGTAGAGAACAGATCTCACTATGTTGCCGAGGCTGGTCTTTGAATTCCTGGGCTCAAGCAAATTGCCTGCCTCAGACCCTGAAAGTGCTGTGATTTCAGCTATGAGCCACTATGCCCAGCTTAGAGGTAAGTATCTTTTAATGTAAGCAAATTAATAGCTAGTGTCCTTATAATTATGGTGAAGTAAAGACACAGACCAAGTAAGCCTGAGAGAAAATAATCTATCTGGAATCAAATGATTACATGCAATGTGGATAGTGTGGATATAGAATATGATTAAACATTTAATGAGCATTTAAAAGAATAACTAAAATGTAATTTTGAAGGAAATTTTAGGCAACCCCATATTTCACTGAAATTGTTAATTCTCCTATCTTCACATTTTAAAGGCTGACTTATTAAACATTATAATAATATCTTGGTTACCTTAAGTATTAAATGAATTGTTTAGAGAAGTGATCTGAGACTTTCAGTGAATCATTAATGACTCATTTTTTGTGACTTAGTCCCTTCTCTCTGGAACAAAATAACATGTTTTGATACAACACATCATTAAAGACAGAAAAAAATATGTTTTAAGTCACTTCAATTTTTAAATAGATTTTATTTGAAGTAGTTTTTGAGTTACAAAAAAATGGAGAGGATAGTGAAGAGTTCCCATATACAACTCCACAAAGTTCCTTCCATTATTAAGATTTTGCATGTTAGCACTACATCATTAAAATTAGTTGACACAATTAGTAGTTAATATAAATTATAATTTATTCAGGTATCCTTAGTTTTTACCTAATACCCTTTCCTGCCTTACTTTTCTATCCAGGATATCACTAATTACATTTAGTTATCATGTCTCTTTATGATCTGCTTGAATGTCAGAGTTTCTCACACTTTCTTTGTTTTTTATGTCCTTGAAAATTGTGATATGGTTCAAGCATACAGTAGGATTCTACTCTCTTAAAATTTACCCAGTGTTTTTCTCATGATTAGACTGGGGTTAGGGGTTTTGGAAGGAAGATCACTTAGGTAAAATTTCATTCTGAAAAAATGATATCAAGGATATTGTATTAGTCAGGGTTCTCTAGAGGACTCTGGACTAATAGGATATATATATCCTATTATAGATAAAGGGGAGTTTATTGAGTATTAATTTACATAATCATAAGATCCCACAATAGGCTATCTGCAAACTTGAGGAGGAAGGAGAGCCAGTCTGAGTCTCAAAACTGAAGAACTTGGAGTCTGATGTTTGAAGGCAGGAAGCATCCAGCAATGGAGAAAGATGTAGTCTGGGAGGCTAGAGCAGTCTCTCTCTTTTTCAAATTTTTCTGCCTGTTTTATATTCACTGGCAGCCAATTAGATTGTGCCCACTAGATTAAGGGTGGGTCTGCTTTTTCCAACCCACTGACTTAAATGTTAATCTCCTTTGGCAACACCCTCACAGACACACCCAGGATCAATACTTTGCATCCTTCAATCCAATCAAGTTGACACTCATTATTAACCATCACAAGCCCACCCCTTTTTATCCTGAATTCATACACATCTCCCAAGATAGTACATAATCTTCCAGTAAAGACAATAATAAGGTCATAATTACACCTAACATAATACGACTATCCTTCATACAACAAAAAACGCACCAGTTCCCAACCCAAATACTACTACATAAAGTTAATAGTACATGCTGATATGAAGTCAATAAATTTTATGTCACAGGATAAAGGAAAAGAAAATAAAATGAAGATATTTTCTTAGTACAAATGTATACATGCATAAACACATTTTTAGCAATAGAAGGAGGAAATACTCATGACAGTTACAGTCCTCATTTCTGCATCTGGTCACATGGTCATAGCTGGTATTGATGACTGCCTTCTTCTACCACTCATTCTGTATTCTCTTTGCCTTCAGCAAAAACTTCAGCAGGTCATGGTTTTTTTCCTGGTGGAGTGACTCAAACATTCATTCCTGAGAAGTCTGGACCATTTGTAGAGTGGCATGGATTGGACCACTGTAGTTTCCCATTGACCTTAATCACAGGACACAGTAATACTAAGATATGCCCTGATGGATCTGTATTCCATGCATACTCTTTCTTATCTCTGTTATGGGGTAGTAGACTAATTTCATCTTAATAGTCTGTGTCAATCACCCCAGCCAACACTGTAACTCCCTTCTTAGCTTGTTGACTTAAAAGTAGGAGGAACCCAAAGTGTCCAGGTTGCAATGTTAACTTCCAGTTTAATCAAATCATTGTTATATCTCCCGGTGGCAGCGTTCCTTCCTCTGGAACTAAGACTTCTAGGTCAGTAGAACGTAATGTCATGGAAAGAGGAAGCAAATATTTTGCTAGTGGATCCACTTCCACTTCCACCCTTTCATTCCTGGACCCGTGAAAGCTGGCTGTGGGAAAAGCAGTACCATATATTGGACACTGATTATTCAGAATATACACGGCCTTCTGAAGAAGTTTGCCCCAGCCCTGCAACCTGTTGCCACCCAGTTGGCATTGTAATTATTACTTTAAAAGGCCATTCCACTGTTCTATCAATCCAGCTGCTTCAGGATGATGGAGAACATGGTATGTCCAGTGAAGTCCATGAGCACGAGCCCGCTGCCACGCTTCTTTAGCCATAAAGTGAGTGCCTCCGTTAGAAGTAGTGTTGTGTGGAATACCACGATGCTGGATAAGACATTCCATGAATCCATAGTTGGTAGTCTTGGCAGAAACATTGCATGCAGGATAGGCAACCCATATCTGGAGTTAGTGTCTATTCTAGTGAGAACAAGCCTCTGCTCATCCGTGATGGAAAAGGTCCAATATAATCAGCCTGCCACCAGGTAACTGGCTGATCACCCTGAGGAATGGGGCCATCTCAAGGGCTCAGTGTTGGTCTCTGCTAGTGGCAAATTGGACACTCAGCAGTGGCTGCAGTCAGGTCAGCCTTGGTGAGTGGAAGTCCATATTGCTGAGCCCATACATAACCTCCATCCCTGCCACCATGGCCACTTTGTTCATAGGCCCATTGGGCAATGACAGGGGTGTCTGAGGAAAGAGGATGAGTGGTGTCCACAGAACAGGTCATCCTATCCACTTGATTATTAAAATCCTCCTCTGCTGAGGACACCTGTTGGCGAGCACTCACATGGGATACAAATATCTTCATGGTTTTTGGCTACTCAGAGAGGTCTATCCACATACATGCCTCTTCCCCAAATTTCTTTGTCACCAATTTTCCAATCATGCTTCTTCCAAATCCCTGACCATCCAGCCAAATCATTGGCTACAGCCCATGAATCACTATATAATTACACATCTGGCCATTTCTCCTTCTATGCAAAGTGCACAATTGGGTGCACTGCTCGAAGTTCTGCCCACTGAATATTTCCCTTCACTGCTATCCTTCAGGGATGTTCTAGAAAAGGGAGTAGTGCAGTAGCTGTTCACTTTCAGGTGATGCCTACATATTGTGCAGAACTATCTGTAAACCAGGCCCAAGTCTTCTCTTCCTCTGTCAACTGATCATAGGAAACTCCCCATGAGGCCTTTGGTTAAGGCAGGGGTAGAGAAGGCAGGGTGGCAGGAGTGGAGACCATGGGCTTGAGGCACTTCCTCATGTAACTTACTTGTGCCTTCAGGACCTGCTTGAGCCTAGTCATGTATATACCACTTCCATTTGATGATGAAATGCTGCTGTGCATGACTAACTTTATGGCTAGTTGGATCAGAAAGCCCCCAGTTCATGATAGGCAGTTCAGGTGTCATGGTGACTTGATGACCCATAGTTAAATGTTTAGTTTCCACCAAAGCCAAGTAACAGGCCAAGAGCTGTCTCTCAAAAGCAGAGTAGTTATCTACAGAAGATGGCAGAGCCTTGCTCTAAAATCCTAGAGGTCTCCTCCATGATTCACCTATGAGAGCCTGACAAAGGCTCCAAACAACATCCCCATTTGCCACTGAAACCTCAAGCATTACTGGATCTGCTGGGTCATATGGCCCAAGTTGCAGAGCAGCTTGCACAGCAGCCTGGACCTGTTGAAGAGCCTTCTCCTGTTCTGGACCCCACTCAAAACTGTCAGCCTTTCAGGTCATTTGATAAATGGGCCAGAGTAACACATCCAAATGAGGAAGGTGTTGCCTCCAAAATCCAAATATACCCACCCATTAGTCATTGTGCCTCTCTCTTGGTTGTAGGAAGGGCCAAATTCAGCAAGTTATCCTTCATCTTAGAAGGAATATCTTGACAAGCCCCATATCACTGAACCCCTTGAAATTTTACTGAGGCAGAAGTTCCCTGAATTTTAGCCAGATTTATTTCTCATCCCCTGACACGCAAATGTCTCACCAATAAGTCCAATGTGTTTGCTATTTCTTGCTCACTGGATCCAATCAGCATAATGTCATCAATGTAATGGACCAGTGTGATACCTTGCTGAAGTGAAAAGCCATAAAGGTCTTTCTGAATAAAATTATGACACAAAGCTGTAGAGTTGATATATTCCTGAGGTAGGACAGTAGAGGTATATTGCTGGCCTTGCCAGGTGAAGGCAAATTACTTCTGGTGGACCTTATGAACAGGAGTGGAGAAAAAGCATTTGCCAAGTCAATGGCTGCATACCAGGTACCCAGAGATGTGTTAATTTGCTCAAGCAATGAAACCACATCTGGTACGGCAGCTCCAATTGGAGTCATCACTTGGTCAAGCTTACGATAATCCACTGTCATTCTGCAAGATCCGTCTGTCTTCTCCACAGGCTGAATGGAAAACTTGAATGGGGATAAGGTGAGAATCACCACTCCTTATGTTTTTCAAGTCCTTGATGATGGCATTAATTTCTGCAATTCCTCCAGGGATGAGATAGTATTTTTTATTTACTATTTTTAGGTAGAAGCAGCTCTAATGGCTTCCATTTGGGCTTTCTCACCATAATAGCCCTCACCCTATCAATCAAGGAGCCAATGTGGGGGTTCTGCCAGCTACTAAGTATGTCTATGCCAATTATGCATTCTGGCACTGGGGAAATGACCACAGGATGAGACTGGGGCACACTGGACCCACTGTAAGTCAGACATGGCTAAAACTCCATTATTTACCTGACCTCCATAAACCCTTACTTTAACTGGAGAACCACGATGATGTTTTGGCTACCCTAGAATCAATGTCAGCTCAGAGCTAGTACCCAGGAGTCACTGAAATGTCTGATCATTTTCCTTTACCCAGTGCACAGTTACTCTGGTAAAAGGCTGGAGGTCTTCTTGGGGAAGGATAGGAGGAATATTCACCGCATAAATCGTCGGTCATGTAGTGGGGTCCTTCCTCAAAGGGACCCTGCCACCCCTTCATTCAAGGGTTTCTGGGTCTGTAAACTGGCTTAAGTCTGGAAATTGACTGAGGGGCCATGATTCTCTGTTCTTATAATTCAAATTAGTCTTTTGTCCATTTGATCTAGAAATTTTCTCCTTGTATAAATTAAGTAGGAATGCAGTTGGCTTCCTATCAATTTCACTTCTAGGAACACTGTGATTAATTAGCCAATGCCAGAGCTCTACACCAGTCAGACAGTTCTGATTGCTGCTTTGTCTCTGCTGTCCATTATGGTAGCCACACCCACCTTGCTTCTGATGGTTGAGTGCTATCACTTGGCTTCTGCTACCTTGTGATCCATTTTTTTCCATTGTGTTTAGATTTTGTAGTTGAATGACTGTGGTTCCCACTGTTGTATCTGACATACAGAGAAAAGTAGTTACAGGGCTCTTCAAATATGCAGGTGCTGCCCTCACAAATCTATTTCACAAGCATTGATCAAGGGTATATCTTCTGGACCCTCCCAGCTGGGATGAGTAGTTCTAAAGTGACTAATCCCCTCCACCATCCCAACCTCCCTAAGCTTTTGGATCCCTTCCTCTACATTAAAACAATGGGGATCAGGCATTTCCACCTCACTCACAGTGGGCCATCTTTTAATCCACATTTCAGCTAACCAAGCAAATAAACTATTAGAACCTTTTTAAAACTCCCTAAGCTACAACATTAAATGCAGAATTACTACTTAGTGGACCCAAATCAATAAATTTGCCAAGTCAAATCCAACTGATCCAACTGCATGTTTTTTCCACCATGATCCAATACCCCACTATTAGTTATTCCCATGCCTGTTCTCCAGATTCCTGTTTATAAAAATTGGAGAACTCAAGCAATTCTTTTTGAGTGTAGTATACCTTCTCATAGGTCAGCCTCATCTGTAGAAGCCCACTGGGACTTAAGTCTAGTTATAGGTCTAGAAGCAAACAGGGGTGTTGGGGTGGCTTCTGAGGAGAATCAACATTATTTTGCCTGGCAACTGCCTTGAGGGAGGCCATCACTGTTCCTCAGACAAAGGTGGAGAGTCTGATGGCAGCATGGGTCGGGGAGGGGATGTTGCCACTACTGGGGATGGGGAAGCTGCTTCCTCTGGCAAAAATAAAGGTTCATTAGCGTTTACAAACTTAGTGTCTCCAGGTCCATTGCACATCCCCATTCCAAGTTGCAGAATCCCATTCTTTTCCAATCAATGCTGTCACTTTAACAGTAGACACTTGGTCAGGCCATGCATGCACCTTTCATTGCTAGTCAGCCACTCATGATAAGAGCTTGTGTTTGTTTTTCCACAATTTCAGCTCTTTCTCTACAGGAGAGAATATTCTCAGGACAATCTTAGCAGATTTGAGGCTCAGTATCTGCTTCTGAAGCTGGGAGACAGAATCCCTGAGTTCATCATTTTCTTTCATCATTTTGTCCACTGAACTTAGGAACAACCAACCAGCTACATTATGTTCCTTGTTTCTCCAAATATGGCCAAAGGTATTATGTATAGAGTCACTAAACACTAAACTTCTTGCCTCTCATGAGTGGTGAATCAGGAGTGTCAAATGCATTTATTTGCATAACTTTCTAAACTGTTTATGCCAAGGACTCTTGGTGTTCACTATATTATTAGAAGTAGAGTCCTTAGCATTTTTGGGTCTAATCATATTAAGCAGCCAACTCCAGAAACCCCAAAACCAATGAAAGAACTTCATCCTTAATATTCTGTTCCTCCAGAACCACTCCTAGTACCAGTCTGTATTAGTCAGGGTTCCCTAGAGGGAAAGAACAAATAGGAGATTTTATATATATGAGAGTTTATTAAGTATTTACTTACATGACCACAAGGTCCCACAGCAGGCTGTCTGCAAGCTTGAGGAGCAAGGATAGCCAGCTTGAGTCTCAAAATTGAAGAACCTGGAGTTCAATGCTTAAGAGCAGGAAGCATCCAGCATGCTGAAAGATGTAGGCCTGTAGGCTAGGCTGGTCCCTCTCTCTTTCATGTTTTTCTGCCTGCTTTATATTAGCTGGAAGCTGATTAGATTGTGGCCACCAAATTAAGGGTGGATCTACCTTTCCCCAGTCCACTCACCCAAATGTTGATCTCCTTGGGCAACACTCTCACAAAAAACACACCCAGGATCAACAATTTGCATCCTTCAATCCAATCAAGTTGACACTCAGTATTAACCTAGGTTGATTCCATGTCTTTGCTATTGTGAATTGCACTGCAATGAACATACAAAAGCATGTATCTTTTTGGTAGAATAATTTAGGTTTTTTTGGTTATATACCAAGTAGGGGGACTGCTGAAGCAAATGGTAGTTCTGTTTTAAGTTATTTGAGAATTCTTCAAACTTCTTTCTACAGTGACAGAAATAATTTGCATCCCCACCAACAGTGTATAAATATTTCCTTTCTCCAGAACCTAACCAGTATCTGTTATTGCTTGACTTTTTGATGATAGCTATTCTGACTGGTGTGAGATGTTATTCCATTATGATTTTATTTGCATTACTGATGATCAGTGATACGAATAACTTTTTCATATGTTTGTTGGCCACATGCATATCTTCTTTTGAGAAGTGTCTACTCATGTCTTTTGTCCATTTTGAAATAGGATTATTTGTTTTTTGCTTTTTGACTTAAGTTCCTTATAGATTCTGGAAATTTTACCTATGTTGGATGCATAGTCTGCAAATACTTTCTTCCATTCTGTTGGTTGTCTGCTCTGTTGATAGTTTCTTTTGCTATGGAGGAGGCTATTTAGTTTCATTAGGTCCCACTTGTCAATTTGTTGTTGTTGTTGCAATTGCTTTTGGGGACTTAACCAGAAATTCCTTGCCAAAGCTAATGTTTCTATGACATTTCTTAGGTTTTCTTCTAGGATTTTTATTGTTTGAGGACTTACATTTAAATCTTTAATTGATCTTGAGTTAATTTTTGTATATGGTGAAAGGTAGGGGTCCAGTTTCATTTTTCTGGATATAGCCAGCCAGTTATCTCAGAACCACTTATTGAATAGTAGTCCTTTCACTATTGCTTTTTTATGGTCAACTTTCTCAAATATCATATGGTTGTAACTGTGTGGCTTTATTTCTGGGTTCTCTATTTTGTTCCACTTGTCTAAATGTCTGTTTTTGTACTGGTACCATGCTCTTTCAATTACTGTAGCCTTATAGTATAGTTTCAAGTTGATAGTATAATGCTTCAGGCTTTGTTCTTTTTACATAGGATTGGTTTTGCTATTTAGGCTCTTTATTTTTGGTTCCACTTGAATTTTAGAATAGATTTTCTTTCCTAGTTCTGTGAAAAATGATGTTGATATTTTGATAGGTGTAACATTAAATCTGTAAATTGTTTTGGGCCTTATGGCCATTTTGACAACATTGTTCTTCCAATGAATGAGTTTGGAATGTTTTTCCATTTATTTGTGTCATTTCTGATTTCTTTCAGCAGTCTTTTGTAGTTCTCTTTCTAATATCTTTCACCTCCTTGGTTAGATGTATTCTTAGGTATTTCTTCTTTTGTGTGGGTTTTGCAAATGGAATTATATTCTTGATCTGGCTTTCAGCTTGAACATTCTATGTGACTGGAAATCCTACTAAATTTTGTACATTTATTTTTAGCTTGAACCTCTGCTAATGTGATTTATTAGTTCCAGGATCCTTTTGGCAGTGTCTTTAGGGTTTTTATATGTGGAATCACACTGTCAGCAAAAAGAGATAGTTTAATTTTTCTTTTAACATTTTGATGCCTTTGATTTCTTTCTCTTGCCTGATTGCTGTGGCTAGGACTTCCACTACTATGTTGAGTGGGTGTGGTAAGAGTGGCATATTTATTATGTTCCAATTCTCAAGAGGAATGGTTCCAGCTTTTGCCTGTTCAGGATGATGTTAGCAGTGGGTTTGTCACAGATGGCTCTTATTATTTTAAGTATATTTCTTCAATGCCTAGCCTGTGGAGGGTTTTTATTATGAAGGGATGTTGAATTTTATCAAGAGGCTTTCTCTGCACTTACTATAATGATCATGAAGTTTTTGTTTTTTATTCTGTTTATGTGCTGAATCAGGTTTTTTGATTTGTGTATGTTGAATCAATCTTGATTCCCAGGAATAATGTACTTAATCATGGTACATTAACTTTTTGAGGTACTGCTGGATTCAATTTGATAGTATTTTGTTGAGGATTTCTATATCTATGTTCATCAGGGATAATGACCTAAAATTTTATTTTATTTTTTTATTGTGTCTCTTCCAGATTTTAGTATAAGGATGATCCTGGCTTCATAGACTGAGTTGAATAGGTGTCACTCTTGTTCAATATTCTGGAACAGTTTTACTGGCATTGGCACAAGTCTTTCTTTGTATGTCTAGCAGAATTCAGCTGTGAGTCCATCTGGTCCAGGGCTTCTTCTATTTGCTAGGTTTTTCTTTATTAGTGATTCAATATCAATGCTTGTTATTGGTCTTTTCCAATTTTCACTTTCTTACTGGTTCAGTCTTGGGAGGCTGTTTCAAGAAATGTATCCATTTCATTCAGATTTTCAAATTTGTGTGCATGTGGCTGTTCATAGTAGTCTTTGAGGATCTTTGTATTTCTGTGGGATAAGTTTTAATGTCATTTTTGTCATCTCTGTTGGGACTTATTTAGATCTTTTTTTTCTCTTTGTTAATCTAGTTAGCTGCCTATCAATCTTGTTTATTATTCCTTCAAATAACCAACTCTTGGTTTCATTGACCTATTTTATGAACTCAGTTTCATTAAGTTCTTTTCTAATTTTAGTTATTTATTTTCATCTTTTAGCTTTGAGGTTGGTTTGTTCTTTTTTTTTTTTTTTTCTAGTTCCTCTAGGTGTGATGTAAGTTAATTTGATATTATTCTAACTTCTTTATAAAGGTGTTTAGCACTATAAACTTCCATCTCAACACTGCTTTAGCTGCATCCCAAAAATTTTGATAAGTTTTGTCTCTATTAATTTCAAATAATTTTTTTATTTCTGCCTTAGTTTCATTGTTCATCCAAGAGTTATTCAGGAGCCAGCTGTTTAATTTCCATGTTTTTGTGTAGTTTTGAGAGATCTTATTGGTATTGGTTTCTATTTTTATTACAATGAGTTCTGACAGTGTGCCTGGTATGATTTCAGTTTTTAAAAATTTATTGAGACTTGCTTTATGTCTGAGCAAGTGGTCATTCTTAGAATATGTTCCACGTGAGGATGAGAACAATGTATATTGTTGCATGGAGTATTCTACTGATGTCTATTAGGTCAAGTTAGTCAACTGTCAAGTTTAAGTCCAGAATTTCTTTGTTAGTTTTCTGTCTTGATGATCTAACTATGTAATGCTGTCAGTGGGGTATTAAAATCTCCCACTATTATTGTGTGCTGAATCTTTTCATTGGCCAAAAAGAACTTCTTTTATGAATCTGGGTGCTCTAATATTGGGTGCATATATATTTAGTATAGTTAAGTCTTCTTGTTGAATTGAATCCTTTATTATTATGTAATGCCCTTCTTTGTCCTGCCTGTTTTTTATTGGTTTAAAGTCTGTTTTCTGTTGTCTAAAATCTTGACTCCTGTGTTTTCATTTTTTTATATGCATAGTAGGTCTTTCTCTGTTCTTTTACTTTAAGCCTGCTAGTGTTGTTACAAGAGAAATGTGTCCTTTGAAGACAGCAGGTAGTTGGGCCTTATCTCTTTATCAAGATTGCCACTCTGTGCCTTTCAAGTGGGATGTTTACACCATTCACATTCAGGATTAGTATTGATATGTGAGATTTTTATTCTGTCATTGTGTTGTTTTTTTGTTTTGTAGACTTAAGTAGTTCCTTTACATTATCTGTGGGCTATGTGCTTGAGTAGTTTTCTTGGTAGCGGCTGGGCTGTCAATCTTTTACTTCCATATTTAGTATTCCCTTATGAATCTTTTTAAAGACTGCTCTGGTGGTAACAACGTCCCTTAGTGTTTCCTTGTCTGAGAGGAATTTTATTTCTCTTTTCCTTATGAAGATTAGTTTGACTGGATATGAAATTCTTTGTTGGAATTTCTTTTCTTTGTAGATGTTCAAAATAGGTCCCCAGTGTCTTCTGGCTTGTAAGGTTTCTGCTGAAAGGACTGCTGCTTGACTGATGGGGTTTCCTTAGTAACTGACTGGATCTTTCTCTCTAGCTGCCTTTAAGATTTTTTTTTCTTTTGTGTTGATCTTAGTTAATCTGATGACTGTGAGCCTTGGGGATGGTCATCTTGTATCATATCTTTCAGGGGTTCTTTGTATTTCTTTAATGTGCATGTCAACCTCTCAATCTCTAGTGAGATTGGTGAAATTTTCATGGGCTATATCCTCAAATATTTTCCAAATTGCCTACTCTCTCTCCTTCTCTCTCTGTAATGCAAATGAGTTGTAGATTTGCTCTCTTTACATAATCTCTCACATTTCTCAAATATTTCATTTATTTTCTAAGAACTTTCTTTTCTTTATTTTTGTCTGAGTTGATTCATTGAACCCATCTCTGAACACTGACATTCTTTCATCAGCTTGGTCTATTCTGATGTAAATGCTTCTGATTGTATTTTTAAATTCTTGCAGAAAATTCTTTAATATATTATAGAAGTTCACTTTAGTTCTTTCTTAAAATGGATATTTTGTTTTTCAGCTCTTGGACAGTTTTACTTGACTTCTTGGATTACTTAGACTGGGTTTCAACTTTGTCCCACATCTTAATGAGCTTCCTTACCATCCAGATTCTTAATTCTATGTATATCCTTTAGGTCATTTCAATCTGGTTAACAACCATTGCTGGGGGATATTCTGTTCATTTGGAGGTTAAGTGACATTCTGGCTTTTTGAATTGTAAGAATTCTTTTGCTGATTCTTTCTAATCTGAGGGGGCTGGTGTTTCTTTATGATGTAAGATGAATTAGAATCAGTTGGCTTTGTTTGTGGGTGTTTTCAATGTGCTCTATCTCCATACAGGACCCTTTATTTGTGGCCCAGTTTTTGCCATAGGTTTCACAATGTTTGTATACTGGCAAAATATTTTATTTTATTTTTTTCATGGAAGTAACCTTTTTTTTACTTGATAGCAAAATATTTTTGGTTTTGTAATTTGGGCCAAAATCCAGTAGATGGTGCTTAAGAGTAATGGCTGGCAGTTCTTAGTCAAGCAGCAATTTCGTATTTCAGCACATTCACAGTCGTGCTCTGAGGTGGTGGGGAGAGAGGTAATGCTCTCACCAGGTCCACTACTGGGCATTAGAGGAGCCCCCTGCAATCACTGGTGCCATACTTGTGTTTTCTTTGTTAGGTATTCCAGGCCATGGGCTCCCTCAGGCAGAGGTCGCAGCTGGCAGACAGGCTGTTCCCTTCCTGAGAAAGGAGGCATGCCCTGTTCCCTGGCCAGCCCACAAACCAGCCCACAACACCTCTCTGTGTTAAAAGTAGAAGCCCCTCCCCTTACGTGAGCACCACCCAGGTGGGTGAATCTTGCCTGGCTAGGAGCAGTGGCAAGGTGAAGTGGGGGTCAGTCACACAACCTACTGCCGGGGTGTTTCCCAGGGAACACAGAGCTATGTAGGTCCACCTGCAGAGTTCAAGTAGGGTCAGGGTCACTGTGCTGGAAGCCTAAGGCTGTGAGTCTGTCCCAGCTAGGTAGCAGCAGCAGGAGTGGGTGGAGTGACACAGATCGACCTCCAGGTCTTTCCCGGGGGAACAGAGAGCACCATGATGGTGGCCTCTATCAGGGCTATGGCAGCTGGTTTGGGGCTGCCAGAGGCTCCTGTGAGGCTTCCTGTGATTTAAGTGGTGCCTCTGCAAAAACTCCAGGTAGATCTCTGTTGTCTAGAGGCCCAGGCAGTTCTCTCATTTCCAGGATTGCACAGGTCCCCGTAGGGAATGCGAATTTTTGGGGGATTCTTACTCACTCACTCTTTCCCTGTATTAGGGAGCTTCTCCTGCTCCATGCTGGTCCCAGGTGGGTAACTGCCCCACTTCACTCTTCTCTGTTCTCTGTGTCCCCTGGCTCCCTTGATCAATCCTAACATAATTTTTTAAGTTATCTACTTGAAAAGCCAGTATTTGCTTGCCACTTTGTTTCCTCTCCATGAGGGTGGCACACACTAGCTGCTTCTAGTCAGCCATTTCGAACTTTCCCTGTGTGTGCCTTATTTTCTTGTCTTATTACATTAACTAGTACATTTTCCAGTCCTTGTTCACTTTGCTTTTTAGTTTTTGAAGATTTTATCCATATATCCTGAAGTTCAAAGATTCTTTTCCTGGCCATATTCAGTCTACTAATAAACCCATCATAGGCATTTTTAGAATTTCTGTTACAGTGTTTTTGAACTCTAGCATTTCCTTTTGGTTCTTTCATAGATTTCCATCTCTCTGCTAACATCACCCATCTGTTCTTGCATGCTGTCAAAGTCTTTAGTATGTGAATCATAGTTCTTTTAAATTCCTGGCCCGAGAGTTCCAACATCCTTTTCATGTTTGGTTTTGATGCTTTTTATGTCTCTTCAAATTTCTTTTTTGTTGTTGTTTCTTTTTGCATTTTGGTATGCCTTATAATTTTATCTTGATAGACAGATATCATGTACTGGATAAAAGGTACTATGGTAAATAGGCCTTTAGTAATGTGGTGTTATGATGTGGGGGTGGGGAATCATTGTACAGGGCTATAATTGTGTATTAGTCTTTTAGTAAGCCTATGCTGCTGACTGTTACCTTCACAAGTATTTCTCAGCTTGCCACCCATCATATCCCAACCCTTAGGTGGAACAGGATTACTAGAGTAGACTAGAGTTGGGTATTTCCCTTCTCCACCTGGAAAACTAGAGCTGACTAGAGTTGGATATTTTCCTTCTCCACCTGGAAAACTAGAGCTGACTAGAGTTGGGTATTTTCCTTCTCCCAGGTAAGTTAGGCTCTGAGAGTAGCACAGAAGATCAGGCTCTGGTAAATAGTTCTCTTGAGGGCAGGCCTTGTTAAGAACAGAGTGCTCTGATGTATTAGTATTTAAGAATGATTTCATTTTTTGTCTCCCTGCCCAAAGCATGACGATATTGTTCTCTAATATTTACTGTGAGAATTTTATTTATCTACTGAAGGTCAATCTTACAGCACTGTGTTCCCCTTCCCACCATGACAGGATCCACCTGGAGTTTTTAACTCTCAGATGTGTCCACATTGAGTCTTCAGCAATTCATCAATTACAGTTCAGATTTTCCTACCCCAGGACTGTTTCCTGCGGTAGTTTCCACTGATGAATAATTGCTCCAGTAGGATGTGACTACCTGTTTTTGCCTGTATGTCTCTCTAATTTTGGGAGCAGCAGTTTGCCCTGTGTCCTTGCCTCTCCTACAAATGCAAGGAGAGTTGTTGATTTTTCTGTCTATTCAGCATTTTATTTGTTGTTGGGACAGAGTGGTGACTACCAATCTCCTTACATGTTGAATCAGAAATTATAAGTCTCATTATAATTTTTTTAGGATAATAAAGTAATCCATTTTATGGGTAATTTGTTTCAATTAAATTAACATATTTCTATTACCATAAATTTAAAGACCGTTATATCAGATATCCTTTTTTTTGGTCAATAGCAGATTACGTTGACTTATCCTACCTCAGAACCCACTGTAATTGTTCAGATAAAATTTAACTGTAAAATCGAAACTCCCCAGTTATGACAGTGAAAATCACGTACCATATAATCAATAAATAAGATCAAGTTATCCTCTCCTAGCCAATGTGTGCTTTGAGCTCATCCCCTGCGTGTTCCTTTCCCAGTGCTTTCACAGTTTGCTACAATGCTTTTTGCAATGTGTTCAGTTTTTGCTTAAAAGTTGTGAGGTGCAAATTGATATCTTCTATTGTATAACATGCTATGCTATACAACCTATTCCATCCCATCCTATCCTATTCTATACTGTACTGTTCCATTCCATTTTATTCCAACTCCAGTTTTAAAAGCAATAGTCACAACTCAAATATATTTTATAGCCCATTAATTCCTTCTGGTTTGCAGTTTTAAAAATAACATGCTACGTATGCTAAAATAATTTGTTTCCAAATCTTGGAGTAAGAGCCATGTAATTATTTCTAATAGAAACTTTATTATTAAAATAACATAGAATTATGCCTTTATTATACAGGTATCAAAACAGCTCCAGTATTTGTTTTATAAAAATTACTTTTGTTTGACTCCAATATGTATGATTGCTTCATTTCATAATACATTATTTGAGCTACAAATTTTTTCTTTGAAATTTGAAAGAAGATAGGAAAAGGCTATTTTTATACTGTCCTTGCCAGTTCTATTATGAATTGGACAAATTATGCTACAATCCTTTTTTTTTCCAGATCATGTATTATCTTATTCATATTTGTACCAGTTAACTAGTTTCTCTTTTTGAATATGTGCAATATTCTTAAAAGGGTGTCATATAAAATTAGAAGAAGTCTTGCTCTGTGCTCTGAAGAACAGTTCTGGAAAATAAATTTCAGGAATATGTGAGAAATGATTTTTCTAACTGAATTATAAGATATACTTGCTGAAAGTTCTTGGAAGATTTGTTTACAGTATAATAAGATAGATGCAACATGAAGAGATAGGACCTATTTGTCCATGCATTGCAGATTTTGAAATCAACCAATTTGGTTTATTTAGATTATTTCTTTAGCATATTTTATTAGCCTCTGTTAAAAATAATATAGAATA
>PVKP010035637.1:5334-23223 GCA_004027715.1 Plecturocebus donacophilus | reverse complement strand
CTTTGGGAGGCTGAGGTGGATGGATTGCCTGAGGTCAAGTGTTTGAGACCAGCCTGGCCAACACGTGAAACCCTGTGTCTCTACTAAATATACAAAAAAAATTACCCAGGTGTGGTCGTGGGCACCTGTAATCCCAGTTACTCCGGAAGCTGAGGCTGGAACCTGGCAGGCAGAGGTTGCACAGCCTGGGCAACAAGAACAAAACTCCATCTCAAAAAAAAAAAAAGATTTGAGTGAACTTGTAGATGCATAAATTAAAATTTAATTTCAATCCAATAAAAAAAAATCAGAGAGGAAAAAACACTGAAGAGAAAAGAACAGATCTTCAGAAACCAGTAGAACAATGTCAAGCTCCCCACATAAATGTAATAAACGTCACAGGAGATAAGAGCAAAGAAACAGAAAAAATGTTTCAAGAAATAATGGTAGAAAGTGTCAAAACCTGATGAAATACATTAATCTGAAGATTCAAAAAGGGGAGAGAATCACAAACACAAAATGAATCAAAACAAACACATCACAGTCAAATTGCTGAAAACCAGGAGAGAAACAATTCATCAAGGGAACCAATACCATCAACATCTGACTTTTCATTAAAAATAATGGAGGCCAGGAAGCAATAAAATGACATATTGAAAGTACAGATTATAAACCAGGAATTACATATGCAACAAAAACAGTCTTCAAAAATGAAAGCAAAATAAAGACATATACAAGTAAACAAAATTTGAGAGAATGTTACACTTAGCACATTTGTATCACAAAAAATTCTAAAGGATGTCTGTCAGGCTAAAAGGATATAAAACCAGACTATCACTCAGATCCTAAGAAGGAAATACTAAATATGAGAAATAGTAAATATGTGAGGAAAACATAAAAGATTATTTCTTCTCTTCCTTTAAAAAAAGATTATTTAAGGCCAGCCACGGTAGCTCACGTCTGTAATCCTAGCACTTTGGAAGGCCAAGGCAGACAGATCACCTGATGTCGGGAGTTCGAGACCCGCCTGACCAACGTGGAGAAACCCCGTCTCTACTAAAAATACAAAAATTAGCCAGGCGTGGTGGCACATGCCTGTAATCCCAGGTACTCGAAAGCCTGAGGTGGGAGAATAACTTGAACCCAGGAAGCAGAGGTTGCAGAGGGCCAAGATTGTGCTATTGCATTTCAGCCTGGACAGTAAGAGCAAAATTCCATCTCAAAAAAAAAAAAAAAAAGATTACTTAAAGTAATAATAACAACACTGTATTGATGGTTTTCTAAATAATGTAATTTACATGTCATAATTATATGACAATAACAGTACAAAAGATAGAAACAGAATATTGTCCTAAAGTGAACTGTGATGTTAAAGATATATCATAATTGCAAGAGTTACAACTAAAACAAAAACTAAATCAAAGAAAATTTTAAAGTCCACTAAAAATACTGGTTAACGCAAAAGTCTCAGTAAAGAAGGAAAAGAACAAAAATGACATGACATATAGACAACAATTAGCAAAATGGCACACCTAAATCCAACTATATCACTGAGTAAACACTTCAATGAAAAGAAGAGATTGTCAGACTGGATAAGAAGCAAAATCCAACTATATATCCTCTGAAACATTTTTAGATTCATAGGATGAAAGTAAAAGGAGAGGAGAAGATAAATCATGAAACCAGTTGCCATAAGAGAGCTGGAGTACCTACGTTATCATCAGAAAAAAAAGATTCCTGGTGGATGGTGGATCACCTAAGGTCAGGAGTTCGAGACCAGCCTGGTCAATATGGTGAAACCCTATCTCTATTAAAAATACAAAAACTAGCCAGATGTGGTGGTGCATGCCTGTAATCCCAGCTACTCAAGAGGTTGAGACAGGAGAATAGTTTGATCAGGTGGAGGTTGCAGTGGGCGAAGATCGGTCCACTGTACTCTAGCCTGGACCATAGAGTGAGATTCTGCCTCAAAAAAAAAAAAAAGAAAGAAAAGAAAAAAGAAAAAGATTCTCAAAGTATAACACTAAGTAAAATGAAGCATTTTATATGTTAAAGAATATATCAGAAATAGGTAACAATTATAAATGTATATGAACCAAACACAAAATTAAATCTCTCTCTGTGTGTGTGTGTGTGTGTGTGTGTGTGTGTGTGTCTATATTTTTTCCTCCCCATGGGATACAGCTGAGAGTGCTTAGTCTCTAACAGAACTTTTTTTTTTAGATGAAGTCTCACTCTAACACCCAGGCTGGAGTGCAGCGACATTGATCATGGCTCACTGCAACCTCCACCTCTCCAGTTCAAGTGATTCTCCTGCCTCAACCCCCAAGTAGCTGAGGTTACAGGGGTGCGCCACCATGCCCAGCTAATATTTTTGTATTTTTAGTAGAGATGGGGTTTCACCATGTTGGTAGGCTGGTCTTGAACTCCTAACCTTATGCGATCTGCCCACCTTGGCCTCCCAAAATGCTGAGACTACAGGCATGAGTCCAACAGAACTTTCTGCCATGACAAAATGTTCCTTATCCACACTGTCTAACATGGCGCCACCAGACACATGATTAGTGAATACCTAAAATATGACTATAGTGACCGAGGAAGTAAATCATCAATTTCATCTGTCACATGTGGCTATTAGGTATCACATTTAACAGCATGAGCTTAGAGGGAAATATATAGCTTTAAAGACTTATATACTAGAAAGGAAAAAAAAACAATCAACATGCCCCTCGTTAATCTGGAAAAAGAAGAGCAAATCAAAACATTAAGTAGGATGAAATAAAGATCAGAGTAGCTGTGAATAGGGGGAAAGGGGAATGAAACTCAAAGAACTGATAAACAATTACCTAGATCAGTGGTAAGCAGGCAAGAATAATTAAAAGAAAAAAAAAAAACAATTACCTAGATGGGAAAGAGGGTGCAGGGAGGGAGATGTGGGGAGACAGAGGAAACAGATTGATATTGATCCAAAAATGAAATAGAAGATTTAACAAGAGACCTTGAAAAAAATGTTACTGATATGGTTTGAATTTGTGTCCTCACTCAAATCTTATGCTGAATTGTAATCCCCAGTGTTGGAGGAGGGCCCTGGTGGGAGGTGACCGGATCACAGGGATGGATTTCCCCTTTGCTGTTCTCGTTTAGAATGAGTGAGTTCTCAAGAGATCTGGTTGTTTGAAAGTGTCCCCTTCACTCTCTCTTCTTCCTGTCAGCCGTGTGAAGATGTGCTTACTTCCCCTTCCCCTTCTGCCATGAATATGTTTCTTGAGGCCTCCCCAGAAGCAGAAGCCTGTACAGCAAGCAGAACCAGAGAAACCTCTTTTCTTTATAAATTACCTAGTCTCAGGTATGTCCTTATAGCAGTGTCAGAACAGACTAATACAACTATGAACCTCTTATGCCAAGTTACACCACTTAAATAAAAGGGGTCAAATTCTTCAAAAATACATATTACCGGCTATGCATGGTGGCTCACGCCTGTAATCCCAACACTTTGGGAGGCTGAGATGGGAGGATCACTTGAGCCCAGGAGTTCGAGACCAGCCTGGGTAACACAGTGGGACCTTGTCTCTAGAAAAATAATTTTTTAATTAGCTAGATATGATGGTATACACTTGTAGTCCCAGCTACTCAGGAAGCTGAGGCGGGAGAACTGCTTGAGCCTAGGAAGTAAAGGATGCAGTGAGCTGTCATCGCACCACTGTACAAAGCAAGACTCCATCTAAAAAAAATTTTTTTTTTTACCAAAACAGACTCAAGAAGAAACAGAAAAATTGAATCTGAATACTGGATTAGTAATTTTAAGTCTTCTACAAAAGGAAGGCCCAGATTCGGTTTTTTTTTTTTTTGAGACGGAGTCTCCCTCTGTTGCTCAGGCTGGAGTGCAGTGGTGCGATCTTGGTTCACTGTACCCTCCATCTCCTGGGTTGAAGTGATTCTCCTGCCTCAGCCTGCCAAGTAGCTGCAACTACAGGTGCTCAACACCACGCCTGGCTAATTTTTTTTATTTTTAGTAGAGATGGGGTTTTGTCATGTTGCTGAGGCTGGTTTTGAACTCCTGAGCTACAGCAATCTGCCCACATTGGCATTCCAAAGTGCTGAGATTACAGACTTGAGCCACTGCACGCAGTCCCAGTTGGTTTTAACGGTGAATTCTGTTCAGGAAGAAATAATACAAACCTCAAAGAAACTCTTTAGAAAACAGAGAAGAAAATAACGTATTTTAAGAGGCCAGTATTACCCTGTTACCAAAGACATAAGACAAAGACATCACATATAAAATATCACTAGAAAACTATAGACTGAGTAGAGGAATATCAGAAGAGGAGATGAGAATGATACCCAAATTTCTGGTTTAGGAAACTGGAGCAATGAGATGATTGTTCCAGTTTGTAAGTGGAGGTTTGGAAACTACAATTAGTTCAAGTTTAGAGACAGTAAATTTGAGATGCATCTGGGTCACTCAAGAAAAGATGTTAAGGAGGCAGTTGTGCTAAATAAAAATGTACATAACTTGAGTTTGCATAAAGATGTCTTATGCTGAAGTAATGGTCTACCAGACAAGATTCAAAGAGCCTCTTCAGAGCTTGCTAGTCAGTGGGTTGTTTAAAATGTTATAACAAAGATGATATAGTTAGCATTTCATACTTTGGAAACTTACCGACTTAAATGAATTATTTTACATTATTTTATATTGTTTTAAATTCTAAACATATCCATGTTTTACTTTTTCTAAATAATTTTTAATTGAACTGGTTAAAAAAAAAAATCTTGGCTAAGTAACCATCAAGACTCTGACCTGCAAACTGTTTCATTTCTAAGAATTATACTGGTCATCCTTTTCATCTCTGAAAGTATATGTTTAGGCTGGGTGCAGTGGCTCACACCTGTAATCCCAGCACTTTGGGAGGCTGAGGTGGGTGGATCACCTGAGGTCATCAGGAGTTCAAGACCAGCATGGCCAACATAGTGAAACCTCATCTCTATTAAAAATACAAAAATTAGGCCGGGCACAGTGGCTCATGCCTGTAATCCTAGCATTTTGGAAAGCTGAGGCGGGTAAATTGCCTGACCTCAGGAGTTTGAAACCAGCCTGAGCAACACAGTGAAACCCCATCTCTACTAAAAATACAAACAAATTAGCTGGGCATATTGGCATATGCCTGTAGTCCCAGCTATTCAGGAGGTTGAAGCAGGAGAACTGCCTGAACCCGGGAGGCGGAGGTTGCAGTGAGCTGAGATCATGCCATTGCACTTTAGTCTGGGCAACAGAGCAAGACCCTGTCTCCAAAAAAAAAAGAAAAAAATTTAGGCGGGAATGGTGGCACATGCCTGTAATCCCAGCTACCTGGGAGGCTGAAACACAAAAATCACTTGAACCTGGGAGGCAGAGGTTGCAGTGAGCTGAGATTGTGCCATTGCACTCCAGGCTGGGCAACACAGCAAGATTCTTGGCTCAAAAAAAAAAGGGGATGTGTTTATTCAAGTCTCCCAAATTCCAAACTCCTGAAGGCAGAGATAATCTAACACTGCCTTCCACAGAATAGGAATTAAAAGCATGAATTGAGTGAGTCATGATTCTATAATTTCATGCCTATAATCTGTAAAATGTTAGGACCCAAAGAACTCAGTATTTCCACTGCTAAGATCTTAAATAGACTTTAATTGAAGCCCCCATTTTTTTTTTTTAAACTAAAAACTACTGGAAAAAAAATCTCCTACTCCTCAATACCAGCAGGGAATAGCAGGGAGCTAAACTTCAACTCCCATCTGGCAATAACAAGGAATAAGGGGTAAGAGGCCAGGCAAGTCATCACTTCTATCCCCTTCCCTAGTATGATAAAATCTCAGTGGAAAGCTGAGACTGCTTTCCATTACGTAGCAATCAGGTGGGATGAGTTAGCCCTACACTTCCTCCCTCCCTGGTGTCACAAGGACTCAGTGGAACTGAAATTAAACCCTAACTCAGAGGTGACAAGATGGTATGAATTGGTACCCTTACTTCATCAAGAAGGACCAGGGGAGAAATTGAACTTTCATCTTACCCCTCTGCAACAAGGCAGAGAAAGTCAGCACTCTACTTTTGCCAGGGTGGTGTCAGGAGGGCCCAAGAGTAAGGTGAGCATACACACCTACCTGGCCATTATGTTATCCCTCAATAGAAAGACTGCTGGAAAAAAAATGAAGATTAAATAGAATCTCAAGTCTCAGAATGTGATATCCAAAATATCTGCAACACACTCAAAAAACTGTATGTCAAATACCAGGAAAATCATAATTTAACTGACAAAAGACAATCAGTACATGCCCAAAACAAGATGATCAGATATTAGAAATATCTGACAAAGTCTTTAAAAGAACCATTATAAAAATGCTTCAAAAAGCAATACAGGCCAGGCACAGTGGCTCACATCTGCAATCCCAGCACTTTAGGAAGCTGAGGCAGGTGGATCACATGAGGTCCGAAGTTCAAGACCAGCCTGGCCAACATGGTGAAACTTCATCTCTACTAAAATTACAAAAATTAGTTGGGCGTGGTAGCACACGCCTGTAGTCCCAGTTTGGGAGGCTGAGGCAGGAGAATTGCTTGAACCTGGGAGGAAGAGGAGGTTGCAGTGAGCCGAGATTGTGCCACTGTACCCCAGCCTGGGTGACAGAGTATGACCTTGCCTTAAAAAAAAAAAAAAAAAAAAAAAAAAAAAGCAATACAAATGTCCTTAAAACAAATGGAAAATAGAAAATAGAAACAAAGTTATAGAAAAAAGACAAGTGGAAATCATAGAATTAAAAAATACATTTTGAGAAGTGGAGATGGGCAGATCACTTGAGGTCAGGAGTTTGAGGCCAGCCTGACCAACATGGTAAAACTCCGTTTCTACCAAAAAATACACAAAAATTATATTAAATTTATATATATATATAACATATAGTATATTTTATATTTATATTATATATTTAATTTATGTATTATATATAGTATAGAAATATTTGTACAGAAATATATAAAATATCTATAAAATATATAAAATATAAAATATGTACAATATATTTAAAAATATACAAAAATTAGCCAGCATCGTGGCACTGAGATTACACCACTGCACTCCTGCCTGAGCAACACAGTGAGACCCTGTCTCAAAAACAAACAAACAAAAAATAACCAAAAATTTAAAACTTGTAAATGCGCTCAACAGACAAGATGACAGAGAATAACTGATTTTCAGGCAAAATCAAGAGACCAGAAAAAAAAGAAAAGAAAAGAAAAACAGAACACAGTCTCGAGAACCTGTAGAACAATAAAAAACTAGCTAGCTAATATTCCTATCACCAGAGCTGCAGAGTTCCAGAAGGAGAAGACTGAGTACATAAAACTTAAAAGTTAGTTGAACAGGCCAGGTGCAGTGGCTACACCTGTAATCCAGCACTTTGGGAGGCCAAGGCTTGAGACCAGCCTGGCCAACACAGTGAAACTCCCTCTCTACTAAAAATACAAAAATTAGCTGGGCATGGTGGCACACACTTGTAGTCCCAGCCACTTGGGAGGCTGAAGCAGGAGAATCACTTGAACCCAGTAAGTGGAGGCCGCAGTGAGCCAAGATCACGCCACTGCACAACAGCCTGGGCAACAGAGCAAGACTCTGTCTCAATAAAAAAATTTAAAAAAAATTACTTAATGACTGAAAATGTCCCAAATCTGACAGAAGACATAAACTTACATATTTAAAAACTGAGTTAATGCCAAATAACAAAAACCCAAATAAATTCATACCAAAATACATCATAAAGTAAAGGAAAAAATCCTGAAAGAAGACAATAACCACTTTACATGCAGAGGAACATCTATTCAAATGACAGTGATTTCTCATGTAAGACCATGCAGGCCAAAAAAAAAAAAAAAACTGGCTCAACGTTGTTCAAAGGCTGAAAGTAACTTGAAATGCAAATTCTGTATTCAACAAACTTTAGGAATGAAGGACAACTAAAGATATTCTCAGATGAAAAAAAAACCTAAAAATTTGTCACCAATACACCTAAAAGTATGGTTAAAGGAAATTCACCATAACAGAAAAAAAAAATGTTAACAGAAGGAGGCTTGAATCTTTGGAAAAAGAACACTGGAATGATAAAAATGAGAGTAAACAGACTTCTTCTCATGGATTTCTTAAATACTATGTGAGAGTTTACAAAAAAAAAGATCATACACTATCTGGTGCTATGTAGACGGAAAATTAAAGATAATCATTTTAAAACTAGGAAAAGTAAAGGGACTTAAATGGTAAAACATCAATACAAACAAAGACTTTAAGTTACAAATGAATGTTGCAATATCTACAGCACCCACTAAGAAGCTATTCAAAGCACTCCAAAAAACTATATAAACTACAAAAAACCACCACAAACAAAGATGGAATCTTAAAAAGAACTTAAGGTAACTCAAAAGAAGGCAAGAAAAACAAAACAAACAGAAAACAATAACATATTTAAGCCATAACACATCAATAATTATCTTAAATATACTTACATACCTTAAATACTCCTAAATACATGAATTAAATGGAAGACCAGCAGAGTGGATGAACTTAAACCATAATCCAACAGTAATGCTATCTATTAATACAAGAAGCTTCAAACACAATGATATAAATAGATTAAAAGAAGATGGAGGCCAGGCACAGTGGCTCACACCTGTAATCCCAGCACTTTGAGAAGCTGAGGCAGGAGGACTGCTCGAGTCCAGGAGTTCAAGACCAACCTGGGCAACAACTCAAGACCCCATCTCTACAAAAAATTAAAAAATTTGCCAGGCATGGTGGGGCATGTGCCTGTAATCCCAGCTACTAAGAGGCTGAAGTGAAAGAATTGCTTGAGCCCAAGAAGTCAAGGCTGCAGTGAGCTATGATCGTATCACCGTACTCCAACCTGGACAACAGAGTAAGATCTCTTAAAAAAAAAAACAGAAAAACAAAAACAAAAACAAAAAAAACCTCAAGGGATCCAGAAAAGCCAAAACGGTCTTGAAAAAGAACAACCCACCCCAGCAACACACCAAGAACCCAGCTCTACAAAAAATAAAAAATTAGCTGGGTGTGGTGGCACACATCTGTAGTCTCAGCTGGGGAAGCTGAGGTGAAAGACCCACTTGAGCCCAGGAGGTAGAGGCTGCAGTGAGCCCTGATTGTCAGTGGTACAAACTGAGACCATGTTTTTGTTTTGTTGCTTTAATAACAATTTTTTATTGGCATAAGGACATAGAGATCAATGGGATAAAATTAAGTCCAGGAAAAAAACCCCACATTCACAGTCAACTGATTTTAGACAGGGTGCTAACAATTAAATGGAGGAAAGAGTAGTCTTTTCAATAAATGATACAGGGACAATGGATATCCTTGCGCAAAAGAATGAAACTAGATCTTTACCTCACACACAAATTTCACATACAAAAATTAACTCACCTTTATCACAGAATCTGAATCTATAACCTAAAACTGTAAAGCTCTTATAAGATTACATCTTCATGACCTTGAGTTATGAAGTGATTTTTCAGATATGGTGCCCAAAACAAAAGCACAAAATACAAACCGGACCTCATCAAACTTAAAAACTTTTGTGGCCAAGTGTAGGAACTCATACTTGTAATCCCAGTACTTTGGGGGGCTGTGGCAAGAGAATCGCTTGAACCCAAAGTTTGAGACCAGCCTAGGCAACACAGTGAAACCCTCTTTCTTAAAAAAAAAAAAAATTTCGCAGGGTGCAGTGGTGTACCTTTAGTCCCAGCTACTTGGGAGGCGAGGTGGATTACCTGAGCCCACAAAGTTGAAGGTGCAGTGACTGCGACTGCACCACTGCACTCCAGACTGGGCAACAAAGCAAGACTCTGTCTTGAAAAATAAATAAGTAAAAAATAAAAACTTTTTCCTGCCATTACTGTGAATATAACTAAAGCTAATGAACATACTTAACAATGGGTAAAATGGTTAAACTTTGTTACATGTATTTTCCCACACACACAAAACTTTTATGCTGCAAATAATTCCAGAAAGAAAGTAAAGGACAACTCACAGATAGTCTTCTATAGATAAATCAGATATAAAGATGCAGCACCGAGGGCTGGGCATGGTGGCTCACACCTGTAATCCGAGCACTCTGGGAGGATGAAGTGGGAGGACTGTTAGAACCAAGGAGTTCAAGACTAGCCTGGGCAACATAGCGAGGCCTTGCCTCTTTAAAAAAAAAAAAAAAAATTTAACGAAAAAAAAAGGGCAGAATATCCAGAGAAGTAAGATATACTGATGGTCAAAAAATGTCTAAGAAGATGCTCAACATATTACCCACCAGAGAAATGGAACTCAAAACCACAATGAAATACTATGTCACACCCACCAGGATGGCTATAATAAAGATAACAAAAATTGTTGGCAAAGTTATAGAGAAATCGAAACCCTCATACATATTGCTGACAGTAAAGAAAAATGCTAAAGCCACTTCAGACAACAGCTGGCAGATCCTCAAAAGATTAAATATAAGTTACCATACAACCCAGCAATTGCACTCTCCAGTATACACCCAAGAGAAAGAAAACATATGTTCATGTAAAAACTTAGCCACAAATGTTCATAGCAGCACTGTTCATAATAGCCAAAATGGAGAAACAACTCAAGTGTCCATTTACCAACGAATGGTTAAACAAAATGTGGTACAGCCATAAAAGGGTATAATATTCAGGCCTAAAAACAGTGAAGTACTGGCTGACTTGAAAGTACTGAGTTATCTCAACTGATTTTTCAGTAAGTTACAGATCTAAGTCTTTGCTCTACTCTCTCGTCTTATCACTACTGCACTTGACTAGTTTTTTTAAAAAAGTATTTTAGAAAAAGAATGAAGGAAAGATACATGCTACAGCACAGAAGAAGGTGAAAGTCAGCCACATAAGACCACACACTGTATAATTAGGCAAGAATTCTGTCCAAAATAGGTAAATCTATAAAGACATAAAATAGATTAATGGTTGCCTAAGTCTTGGGAAATGGCTTGAGGGAAAGTGGGTAATAACTGCTAATTGGTACAGGGTTTCTATTGGGAGTAATAAAAATGCTCTAAAATTGATTATGGTGATGGTTACACAACTCTGAATATACTAAAAACTGCCAAAGCATATACTTCAAATGTGTGAATTATTAATATATCATTTGTGAATTAAGTTTTAATGAGTGGCTATTTAATATAAGATCAAACAGACTTCAGAACAAAAATCAAAGTAAGGAAACTATGTACTTTCAGAGAAAGGTCCTGAAGTGTTGTCATTTATATCAATTATTTGCATTGACATAGGGTTGACTCTCATCATTTAGAGTAGTTTTATTCTATAAAGCTGCTCCAAACAATAAATTACCAAATGATAAATCACTGCTCCTAGAGGAAATGCAGGATTAGGTTCCTGCAAGCCTTTGGTCACAAAATTTTCATCAACCAGTCAATACATAACATTCTTACGTGCATTTATATTTAAAGCCACTTTAAAATATATTGCTGAGGGCTGGGTGCAATGGCTCAAGCCTGTAATCCCAGCATTTTGGGAGGCTAGTGGGCAGATAGCTTGAGTCCAGGACTTCAAGACTAGCCTGGGCAACACGATGAAACTCTGTCTCTACAAAAAATTAGCTGGGTGTGGTGGCTTGGCCCTGTAGTCCCAGCTACTAAGGAGGCTGAGGTGGAAGGATCACCTAAGCCCAGGAGGCAGAGGTTGCAGTAAGCCGAAACTGGGCCACTGCATTCCAGCCTGGGTAACAGAGCAAGACCCTGTCTCAAAAAAATAAATAAATAAAATATATTGCCGGTTCATTAATACTGAATTCACAGCCAAACACTGTAACTCATACATAAATAAAGCTTATCTAACACGTTTTCTCCATAAAGCACACACAGACTTCATGCACTTAAGAACACTACAGGGCACTTCAGCTTTAATTTAGGGCCATTTTAAGCAGTGAAGTCAACAAAAAGCACAACGATGACACTAAACAGACTGCAACAAGGACACATATTTATACTATGAATGCTGAAAGAAGGCAGAGCATCTCCTAGTTTGACCTCAGCTGAAAATATGTGAGTTGGGTGAGTCAAATATTTTGCTGTTCTGCCCATGTCAGAGAAGGACTGTGAAAGCACTGGGTTATTAATATTGGGGTTACAAATAAATTTGAGTGTTTGGGTGAATTCTACAACACAGAATCCATGAATAATGAGAATCAATTTTTTTGACATACAATAAAATGTACTTTAAAATACATGATTTAAAATCTCTAGAAGGAAAAACATTTGTAACATATTTTTAAGTCTTTTGTTGTGGTATATACATGTAAAATAAAATTTGCCATTTGAACTATTATGTGTCTACGTTATATATACATATACAATTATTAGGTATGTTATATGGCATTAATTACATTCAGCATGTTGTATAATCATCCAACCATCACTGTAATTTTCAAAACCTTTTATCATCCCAAACAGAAACTACATCCATTAAGCAACAACTGCCCATTCCTCCCCCACTCTCATCCTAAACAACTCCCTATTCCCACCCTGTTCTCCCTGCAAGCCCTTGGTAACCTCTATTCTGTTTTCTGTCTCTATGAATGTACCTATTCTAGACATTTCATGTAAGTGTAATCATATATTTGCCCTCGTGTCTGTCTTATTTCACTTATGTTTGCAAGGTTCACTCATTATTGCAGCATGTATCAGAATTTCTTTCCTTTTTAGGAACAAATAATACCCCATGCTGCAATAATTCATCTGTTGTTAATTCATCTGTTGAACACTTACCATTATTTCCACCTTTTGGCTACTGTAAACAATGCTGCAATAAATACTGGCAGTGTTTGAGTCCCAGTGTTCAATTCTTTTAGGTACACAGCTATGTAAGAATGGATTTGCTGGTCACATGCTAATTTTATGTTTAACTTTCTGAGGAACCACCAAACTGTTTCCCACAGTGACAGTACCATTTTACACTTCACCAGCAATATAGAAGGATTTTAATTTCTCCATATCCTTGCCAACACTATTTAGCTAGAGCCATCCTAGCAGGTGTGAAGTGTTACCTCCTTATGGTTTTGTTTATATTTCTCTTAATAACAAATGATCTAGTGTATCTTTTCATTTGCTTATTGGCCATATATATATCTCTCTCTCTTTTTTTATTTTTTTTAACTTTTTTTTTTTTTAAGACGGGGTCTCACCATGTTGGTCAGGCTGGTCGCCCGCCTTGGCCTCCAAAGTGCTTAGATTACAGGCGTGAGCCACCACACCCGGCCTATATATATCTTCTTTAAGGAACTGTCTATTCAAAGCTTTTAACCATTTTTACTGGGTTATTTGTCTTTATTATTAGGTTGTAAGAGTTCTTTATATATTCTGGATACGGCATTCTTATCCAATATGAGACTTACAAATACTTTCTCCCATTCTGCAGGTTTTCTTTTCACTTTTTGAATAATGGCCTTTGATGTACAAAAGTTTTAAATTTTGATCGAGTTCAATTTACTATTTTTTCTTTAGTTGCTTATGCTTTACTTGTCTTAGTTTTGTTTTGGTTTTGGTTTTGTAGAGACAGGGCCTCACCACGTTGCCCAAGCTGGTCTCAAACACCTGGCTCCAAGCAATTCTCCCACCTCAGCCTACCAAAGTGCTATGATTACATGCATAAGCCACCATGCCCAACCTGTTGATATATTTTGAATTAACTTTTGTATATGGTGTGAAGTAGAAGTATGACTTTATTTCTTTGCATGTGAAAATCCAGTTGTACCAACATCCTTTTGTTCTTGTTTTGAGAGAGGGTCTCGCTCTGTCAGTGCACTGCAGTGCAGTGACACAATCACGGCTCAATGCAGCCTCAACCTCCCCAGGTTCAAACAATCCTCTTGCCTCAACCTCCCAAGTACTGGGACCACAGATGTGAACCACATCTGGCTTTTTCTGAGACAGATCTCACTCTGTCACCAGGCTGGAGTGCAGTGGCACCATCTCAGCTCACTGGAACCTCCGCTTCCCAGGTTCAAGCGATTCTCCTGCCTCAGCCTCCCAAGTAGCTGGGATTACAAGTGTGCACCACCACACCCTGCTAATTTTTGTATTTTTAGTAGAGACGGAGTTTCAGCATGTTGGCCAAGATGGTCTCGATCTCCTGACCTCATGATCTGCCCACCTCAGCCTCCCAAAGTACTGGGATTACAGGCATGAGCCACCACACACAGCTGGCTATTTTTAATTTTAATTTTATTTAGAGATGGGCCTCACTATTTTGCCCAAGCTAGTCTTGAACCTCAGGGTTCAAGTGATCCTCCTGCCTCAGCCTCCCAAAGTGGTGGGATTACAGGTATGAAACACCGTGCCAGGCCCAATGTCATTTTTTAAAGATACCAATCTTTCTGCCACTGAATGGATTTGGCACCACTGTCTAGTATCACTTGCATATACTGGAAGGACAGATAAAGTATTAACACAGGTTATGTGCTGGGGGAGACAGGAACTGGATGAGGATAAGGAGTGGGAGGGAGGCTTCTCACTATTCAGCTTTGTATGCTTATTTAACTTTTGAACCAGTGTAAAAGTACTGCTTACCCAAAAGCTAAAATAAATGTAACATTTTAAAACACAATTGCTAGGCAAGCCACAGAATAGAATATATATGACGAAGGACTCACGACTGGAATATATAAAGAATACTACAAAAAGAAAAAAAAGACATAAAAAAAAAAGAATCCTACAAAAGCATTGGAAAAAAGGTGAAAACGTGAGCACAACCTGAACAGGCAACTACAAAAAATGATATTCAAAGGCCAATAGTCACACAAAAAGATGATGGACTTTACTGGTTCTCAGAGACATGCAAATTAAACTATAATGCTAGTTTACCTAAGTACTTAAATAAACTTAACTTCTAAAATTATAAAATCAAACTAATTATAAATTAATTACATCCACCTGAAAAGTGACTAATCAGATTCTATTGAGTTAGGACAAAGGCAGAAAACTGGCAGCATAGCCAGGCTCAGTGATTCACACCTGTAATCTCAGCACTTTGGGAGGCTGAGGCAGGCAGATCACCTGAGGTCAGGAGTTTGAGACCAGCCTGGCGAACATGGAGAAACCCAGTCTCTACTAAAAAGTACAGAACTGGCCGGGTGTGGTAGCACATGCCTGTAATCCCAGCTACTCTGGAGGCTGAGGCAGGAGAAGTGGTTGAACCCAGGAAGTGGAGGCTGCAGTGAGCCGAGATCATGCCATTGCATTCCAGCCTGGGCAACAAGAGGGAAACTCCATCTCAGAAAAACAAAAACAAAAACAAAACAAATAAAAAAAACCCTGACAGTCTAACTGGTATTATATTTGGCCAGAGTAGACATTTTGCTTGTTTGTTTGGGTTTTTTTGGGTGGGGGGCAGTCTCACTGTTGCCCAGGTTGGAATGCAATGGCACCATCTCTGCTCATTGCAACCTCCACCTCCTGGGTTCAAGCGATTATCGTGCCTCAGCCTCCCAAGTAGTTGGGATTACAGGCGTGCACTACCACACCTGGCTAATTTTTGTATTTTTAGTAGAGATGGGGTTTCACTATGTTGGCCAGGCTGATCTTGAACTCCTGACCTCAGGTGATCTGCCCACCTCAGACTCCCAAAGTGCTGGGATTACAGGCGTGAGCCATCATGCCTGCCAGAATAGGATATTTTTTAAATGCAAAAAGGCTAGGCAGGTTTCACTACTCTCAATGTCTTACACTAGTTACTTGCCTAGTTCCTGAAGGCATCGGAGTTTGTGCTATCAGCTCGATAAAAAAGCCACATTTAGGTATAATTTTACCACACTTATCTTGGTGGCCTCATTCATTAAAAAAAAAAAAAAAGGATAATATTATCACCCTGAGATAATTCTTTTTAATTGGGCAAAACTTCATTCTGCAAAATAGAATGAGTGTTCCCTCTGAGAGGATTTTTACAAGCAAATAAGATAACATGAAGAAGGTTTTACCTTGGAACTTATGTTATTTTACAGACAAGGAACAGAAGCCTAGACAAATTCAAATAAACTTACCCACAGCCAATTCTTTCCTGCCATTATTAACTCAGATAATCTACTTTGAAAGTATTCAACATAAACTGAGGAAGGAAAAGAGAGAAAGGAAAATTGGATGGATGTCAAGAGCAGCCTAAATTACAGCTAAAAGCATAAGGACAAAAATCATATAATACACAAGCGAAAAAGAGGGAATCACCTCCAAACCAACATTAAGAGCAGAAACAGTAAATTTCAGCTATGACTAATCTCCTTTTTAACCATATTTCGATAAGCCTCTAGTTTATTGTAACCAAATTTATTATAAAATATCTTATACTATTCTTTAATACAATGTCTTACCTCTTTAGTGAGATTCAATGGGTCCAAGGTTCATTATACATATTCCTTTTATATGCCTCACAACACATGAAGGTAATGTTCAACACAAGCAGAAAATTTAATATATGAACGACAGCTGAAATGCAGTGCTCTAACTTATTACTTTCAATACTTCAGATTCATAAGCAAAGTAAGGCAGTGAAATGATTCTCAGTACCCTACACTCATCTATGCCCTATTGCAGACAAAAAAACTGATAGGGATCTTTTGACTGATAGTAGCTTTTCGCCTAAGTATTTGCTTTGTGAGGGTTACTATTTAAGCCAATCCTTAGTGATGGGAAAAGAAATGAGCTGTATTAATTTGAACTTTAGCATTCTATTAATAAACCACAAATGGATGACAGGCCAGACTGGTCCACAATTCATTCGTGGAATTCATTCTGGCAATCAGTTGTGATGTAGAAGTAGAACCCTGGAAATTCTTATTCTTCCAAATCTATTGCAGACAACAGGTCAGGCTGTATACACCACACTGCTTGAACTCTGACTCATAACCCATGTCTAACAGGTCCCAACAAACACAAATGTGGAACGTGGTGGCAGGAGGCATAGTAATTATCTTAGGTTGTTTAGGAAAAAAGACAGTATCAAGGATATTATGTAGGTATTTACATAATGAAAGAAAAATTTCCACAATTTTTATCTACAAATTCAAAAACTAATAATAATTTAGCATTTTTTTTGGTAATACAGGTCTACTAATGAGAAGAATGCAATTCTTTTTGGAAGATAATATTTTAATTGAGAAAATTTTAATTAACTCACCATAGGTGAACAGCTATTACTGTTTAGCTAACAAATGAGCTACTCAAAAGCTTCCCTTGTTTAAAGAGCCTCATTTTCATTTTTTATTTTTAAGAAATTCTGCTGTGATCAGATATTCCACTTTAAACTTTCTTATTTCTGATTTTTGCTTTCCTGTGAGTTGGAAATAATGTAATCAGTACTTAGTCTGGTGTTGTCAACATTAACACTGTACTCTCTCAGCATAGCTATAGTATAAGCACATAATAAACACCACGCTTTGCCATCTAACTCCAAACAAAATGTACTCTACTTTAAAAGCATGACATTTAGAATCCATTTGCTATTCGCTCTTCTTCTTTGAAATGATAGGTATGCAATATTTTGGAAACCTTTTAAATTTTAAATGTTGTGCTACAGTCATACATATCCCTATCAAGTTATGGCTGCATTTTTGCAATTTGTAATACACCAAAAGAGAGTGGACAGTCTTTGTCACAATTACTCAATTTTACCATTGTAGCATGAAAGTAGTCACAGACCATACACAAATGATGTGCATGGCTGTGTTCAAATAAAAATTTCTAAACACAAATTTACATTTACAATAATTTTCTGGCTAGGCGTGGTGGCTCACGCCTGTAATCCAAGCACTTTGGAGGCCAAGGCGGGTGGATCACCTGAGGTCGGGAGTTCAAGACCAGTCT
>PVKP010035636.1:0-23122 GCA_004027715.1 Plecturocebus donacophilus | reverse complement strand
GGGGCCTGTCAGTGGGGCAGGGCCTGAGGGGTTGGGGTTGGGGTCAGGACCTGTCAGCTGACAGGGCCCTGCCTAGTAGATCCACCCTTCCCCAGCTAGGGAGGCTCATACTTACCCAGGTTCCGGGGCACGCACAGGGCAGCCCCCGCCTTCCAGAGATCGGCGGCTCCTCTTGCCTTCCTCAGAAGGCTTTCGTCGTTCCCGCCGCCCACCCATGCCTGGGGCTTCCTCGATGTCTCCATCTTCCAATTTCAGGGCATTCTAGCAGAGGTGGACCACGATGTAAGCAAGTGGTTAACGTGCATGCAGGTGAGGTGAGGTGCTGGGGACTGCACCTCTCTCTTCCCTCCTCCCAGAGCCTAGGGCCCGGCCCACCTCATAGAGCACAAGCTGTGTGCGCAAGTCGACGTCAGTGCCCACAGTGCCCAGGTGGCGCTGGACCAGCGCTTCCATGCCCTGCTGCTCCAGTGCATCTGTCACATCGTAGAAGGAGTCCTGGTCTGGGAGTGCTGCCAGTGTCTGGAGGTTGGAGATAAGAAGGCAAAGCTGAGGTTGGCGGGGAGGTCAGGAACCCAAGCAGCCCAGAGCTGGCACCCAGTTTTTGACCACACCTTATTGATGAGGGTGACCGTGTAAACCAAAAGCTCAGGGTCAGCGCCATTTTTCTCCTCCAGGATGGACACCAGATTGGCCCAGGGAAGAGCACCTGCCACACAGAAAGTGTCATGGGGGGACAGGTAGGAGAGAGGGATCTGAGTGGTCAGGGAGGAAGGGACAGTCTCTGACCGGTGGCGCTGGCCACAGAGTTGACTGCACGGATGAACAGCGGGGCGTTGTTTTCCGAGTATTCTACAAACACCAACAGCAGCTTCAGGGCTGTCTTCACCACCAAGCGGGACTGAGGGGAGAGGTCAGCACATATGAGTGGGGCTTAGGCCAGACCTGTGCCAGCTCCTGCTGGGGAAGGGGAAGGGCTGTTGGGGCTGGACCAGAGAGGAGAATCTAGACAGAATGACCCTGCTCCAGGCCCAGGCACTGGTGCCTTCTAGGCTTAGAGGGGCCTCAGACTCACTCCCTTCCAGCCTACTTTGCAGAACAGGAAACTGAGGCCCAGAGAGAAGCAATAGGCAAAGGGTATAAGGCTGGGTGGAGAGCCACTTACCAGACTGGCACACAGTGTGTACAGCCACTGAACAGTCTCACTGTGGGCCACCACCCCCAGCATTCCATCCACAAAGAGCATCAGCTGGCCAAGTGCTGGGGACAGGGATGGGCAGAGTCAGTGAGGGTCGCTGGAACAGAGGTCATGGGGGAGGGGTGGGGCTGACCTCGAAGGATGTAGCTCTGGTAGTTGTGGTCGGCAGCAGCACCCACACGGATCAGGCAGCTCAGCCCCTCTGAATGCACAAATTCAGGCACCAGGTCTTTGTCCTCCTGGGGGCACCATGGGGGAGTTTAGGGAGGCTTGGGCTGCACACCCACCCCCAGCCCACTGCAGGGCCTCACCTGGAAGATCTGTTTCAGTGAGAAGAGGGAGCGGCGGAGCTCAGGGCCACTGGAGCCATACAGCTTTTCTGCAAAAAGTAGGGCATGAAACCGTCTAGGGGACACAGACTCACTGTTTTCCTCTATTGGGACACAACCACAGCCTCCACCAAAGAATAGTCATATATATAAACAGTCATATATATAAATATGTATACATACATACATATACACACATATATATACATACATACACACACACACACACACACACACATATATATTTTTTTTTATCTAAGAGGGTTTCACTCTGTCACCCAGGCTGGAGTGCAGTGGCACAGTCATAGCTCACTGCAGCCTCAAACTCCTAGCCTCAAGCAATCCCTCCCACCTTGACCTCCCAAAGCAATGGCATTGCAAGTATGAGCCACCATACCTGGTCTGTACTAACATTCTTGAACCCCCCTCCCCTCCCACCCTGGCCCTGGAAGGAGAGGTCAGGATAGGGAAAGGAAGAAGCACATCCAGTAGAACCTGCTCCACCCACTATTCAGCACAGGCCTGAAAGTGAGCCAACTGGGCTATGGGGAGGAGGTGCTGCTGGACACGGATGCCCTCACACACTCACCCAAGATAGCGTTGACCCTCACAGAGAGCTGGGTCCGAAGAATCAGCGTGGGCTTCCGCCCTTTGCTGGAATCAAGGATCCCTGTCAGCAGCTCCCAGCCCATCCCTCAGCATCCCTCCCCATAAACCAAGGGAGCGAAAGACCTCCCCATGCCAACCCCAGCCCAACTCTTTCCTCCCCAGCTGCTCCACCAAGGATCCAAGGGTTGGCCAGACAAGAAGGTTGGTGCAAACATGTTTCTCAGGTATGTGGGAGAGCCCCTGACTCTCATCTTGGGCAGCAGGTAACACTGGCCAGGCTTTAGAATTTCCTTGGCACAGTTCCCTGGGGCAGGAGGTGACCCATGGCCCAGGCTAGCGATCAAGTGTCTCAGCTGCTGACATTTGAACCAGCCCCTGGCAGGATAACCTTGCCTCCCTGGCCCCATCAGTTCTGACCCGATCTCTTCATAGAAGCCCTCCAGCATCTCCCGCTGCTCTTCCAGGGACAGCTCAGGGTCCAGGTAGTATCCAGAGGGAGACACTTGCAGAGCACAGTCCTCCAGCTGGGGACAAAAGGGACAGCTTGAGATTGAGGAAGAGGTGACAGGGGAATGTATGAAGACCCCTGACCTCTTACCTCCCAGTTGGGGGGTGGCAGAGACACAGGATCTGCACTACAGCCATGCATTCCTTCAGCAGTTGTTTCTCAAGTGCCTACTATATGCAAAGCCCATCTGTCTCAGGCATCAGGCTTTCTTGCCCTTTGTCTCTGCCATTTCCTCTCCTGGATGACACCTACCTATTCTTTAGGTTGTTATGCAACCCACTCCATCCTGTGTGTGTGCTCTCCTCTGAGACCTTCCACACAACATTCTAATATCCCAGCCACTGGTCTCCTTCCCCTCTAGCTGTGTTCTCTGCATTCAGGCACTCCATCTGTCTTGCTCCCTGCTTTATCTCTAGAGCCTGGCATACCACCTGACACATGTAAGCACTCACTAAGGCTTGTTGAGCTAATGAACACGGATGAGGAAGGGGAATTCAGAGAAGATGGGAGGAAGTTCCTGCCTTCGAGGAAGCTCACAGCCTTGTGGGGTGAAAAGCTGCAGTAACAAAGCATTAACCCCCAGAGAGAAAGTGTTAAGATGGCTGGGAGGTGCAAACCCATCCGGGAGAGTGTGTCTGTGTGTGTGTGTGTGTGTGTGTCTCAGTGAGTAAGAGGGTGAAGAACAGGGTCTGATCTATAGATTCCCCAGTCCCACCAGATTTCTGGGTCTTTGCCCTCCCAAAAGTGGGCTTCAGTTACAATGCTCCTAGCTGGACTTCAGAGACCCCCCCCACCACGCCAAGGGGGCCTGTTAAAAAACAAACTTAAGGCTGGGCATTCTGGCTCACGCCTGTAATCTCAGCACTTTGTGATGCCAAGGCAGCCAAATCACTTGACGTCAGGAGTTCGAGACCAGCCTGGACAACATGGTGAAATCCCATCTCTACAAAATACAAAAATTAGTTGGGCATGATGGCGGGTGCCTGTAATCCCAGCTACTAGGGAGGCTGAAGCTGGGGAATTGCTTGAACCTGGAAGGCGGAGGTTACAGTGAGCTGAGATCACACCATTGCACTCCAGCCTGGTTGACAGAGACTTCCTCTCAAAAACAAAACAAAATAATTTAGAGTCTGACTCAGTCTACGGAGGACCCTGAAGCCTGCCTTTGTAACAGGCAGGTACATGCTCCATCCACATGTCCAACTCCCATGTTTCCCTCCCGGAGCCTGGCTCTCCTCCCCCGCCACAGGGCATGGCACTTGGCCCCTTGAGAAGTGCCTGTAGAGAAGCCTGAGGGAGGTGACTCCCGAGTCAGAGGGTGGCACTCTGCCTCTCCTAGATACCTCCCCCGTTGCTCAGTGCAGGTATGCAGGCTCAGCAAAGTCCCCTTGACTTAAGTGGCTCTGGCCCTTGAGATGCCTTGGCCCAGAGAGCCCACCTCTGAAGAGGCAGGGGGTATTCCAGTCTCTATCTTACTGGGCATGTCAATTTCAACATTTGTCCTGCTGTTTGGTCAGCCCTGCCTTGTTCTGGACCCCGCCCAAGGGCTTCCAACTGGCTTTGGTCCCCTGGGGAAAAGGGAGGCCAGCTCCTGCCCCAGCTCCTGCCTCTGTTTAGCACCCCTTGCTCCTGCCTCAGAGCCTGATCTGGCTCCTTCCCCACAGTTTAGCCCATGGGGTCCTTGGGTGACCCCCACACCCCCTCGCCTAAGACCTGGGACATAGGACAAACACTCCAGCATGTTCTCTGTCCTACTTCCTGCCTGGCTGCCTGCTCTCCCCAGGGTGCCTTGGGCGGGCCTGGCTGCTTTCCCCTCCCTGGGAGCAGAGTCATCTTCTCCAGAGCCTACTGGGAACAGGCCTGAGAAGGGGCAGCAAGGCCTGAGGGCTGGGGTATCTTGTCCAGGGCCAGCTCAGCTGAGGGCAGCCCACATTCCTCCTGATCTCTCTTCCCACACAGTGACTCAGCAGCCTACCATCCCACCCCCATTCAGGCACAGCCATATCTCCCTCCCTTGGCCTGGAGGATTCTGGAACCCTAGAGGAAGACACCTCTCCCAGAGCCACCCCTGTCAGGGATCCCTCCCAAATCACATACGTATAGAACAACTCATTCGTTTGAACATTCATGAACCTGCTAGTTTCAGATGCCGAGGACCTAGCAGGAATCAGACACTGACCTTGCTTGCCTTCCCTTCCTTCCTTGTAGCCCAGTGGGGAAGACAGACTTAACTCAGAAAACACAAAATCACAACTTCCACGGGTGCTAAGAAAGGGGAGGGGCAGAGTGCTATAAAGATAAACGGGAGGGGAGATCGTGTTACACCTGGTAACTGCTTACACACCCAGGTATAAGGTCGGCTTTGAACTGGCCAACAGTTCAAACACAGGCTGAAGCAGCATAGCCCCAGAAAAGTCAGGCCCACCACATTGTCCTGTGCTCTTGCATGCTCTAATCCCAAGGGAGCAGAGAATGGCCACTCTCCTTCCAGGAGACCTGGGACACCTGCATCCATTTGGGGCAGGGTCCTGAAGGGTAAGTGGTCCACGTTTTTTTTTTTTTTTTTTTTTTTTTTTTTTGAGATGGAGTCTCAGTCTGTCTCCCAGGCTGGAGTGCAGTGTGGCACGATCTCAGCTCACTGCAACCTCTGCCTCCCAGGTTCAGGCGATTCTCCTACCTCAGCCTCCCAAGTACCTGGGATTACAGGCATGCACCACCATGCCTGGCTAGTTTTTGTATTTTTAGTAGGGATGGGGTTTCAGCATGTTGGCTGGGCTGATCTTGAACTCCTGACTTCAAGTGATCCACCAGCCTCTGCCTCTCAAAGTGCTGGGATTACAGGTGTGAGCCACAGCACCTGGCCAATCGTCCACCTTCTCTAGTCTTCTTAGCTGAGCAGGTTCAACCCTGTCTCTGTCATCGTGGCAGTGTCCTCCTTAGCCACTTTTCCTGTCCAATCCTGCCAGGGCCCCATTTCTGGGGAGGAGGTCCAGGAAAACAGGCAGTCCAGTGCCTTCCAGGACAGAGTCTCCCCACCCCTAGCTGTCAGTCCTGGGTGGAGTGGGGGGTGGTAGGCCAGAGTCAGGCAAGCAGCAAAGAGCAGGAGACTTCCTGCTAGCAGGACGGTACTTGTCCCTCACACCCCTGGCCCCTTCCTGGGGTCACCCTTCTGAGAGAGCCAAACCTCTGGGCCTTGTTTCTCACACCCTGGGGCTGAGCCAGGCCTGAAAAAGCCCAAACCCTGGTCCTTGCTGACAGGGGTTAAGGTCAGCATGTAGTATAGACCCATATCCCTGACACCTTCCTGGCTCTTGTCTGCCTCACTTCTCTGGTCTGTGTCTTGGGGTAGAGTCCTTCCCTCATTCTTCCCAGGCTCAGCTTCTCCCTTTGGCCTCCAGCCCACTATTCTGTTGACTCTCCAGGCCCAGGCTTTTCTGGCAGCCCAAAACCAACTGGTTACATATGGTTTTATATGCAAAGTCAAGCTCAGGGGAACATGGCATCTACTTCTCTCTCTTTCTAGATATGCATTATATCTATACTATAAACATCTATCTATAATATAGATGTCGATAGGTATTGCTAACCTATACATATATATATATATATATATATATATGTCATATATATATCTAGGTACCCATTACATATATCTATTATCTAATATATATATATATATATTTTCCCCTCTTGTTTTTTGGACTATCTTACCCAATATTTTTAATAACAGTGTAATCAGGTAAGACTGAACATACTAGAGCAAAGTACAGGGAAGATGGAAAAAGGGTGGGATTATAGGCTGAAGGGCTTCTGTTTTAATAAATAATTGGGTAACTACCTCTTTTGTCTGCTTTCCTATAAACACAGGACCCGGTGTTCTGAAGACCCTCCTTTCCTGTTATCGTGGGTCTCCAACTAGAGAGTGACTTCCTGAATGAGATGACATGGATGGCCCTTGGCGAGGGAAATCCACTTTTGTTATCTTTTCATTATGCTTCCTCTGTGGCACTGGGCTGCCTCTCTCTTTCTTTCTTTCTTTTTAAATAGAAATAGGGTCTATATTGCCCATACTGTTCTTGAACTCCTGGCCTCAAGCAGTCCTTAGGCTTTAGCTTCCCAAAGTGCTGAGATTACAGGCATGAGCATGAGAAGCCCAGCCTGAGCAGTCTATTTAATTTGATTCTACCAATAATTCTTTTACAGATAGGGAAACCAAGAATGAGAAAATTAGCACATTGCCCCAGGCTGCACAGCCAGGAGCCATGGTTAATTGATGCCATCTTGGGCAGATGGGCCCTGGAAGTGCTCCAGGGAATCCTAGAGGGGAGGTGGAGTGAGGGCTGGGACTAGCAGGATTGCCAAGAGCTGAAGACATCCTCTTAGCTTTCTGGACTCTGTAAATACTCCAAACTGGTCCTCCCAGTTCCAGCAAGGGAACACCAGTAGACACATATACCTCATGCAAGCTAGGATAATAGTATCTACCTCTGCCAAGACCTAAGTGCCAGGGTCCCTCACCAGGCTGCAACTCAGCCACTCTGTTCCAGAATAACCAGCAGATTGGATGGATCAGCCCCAGAGGAGGCCAGGAGTAGACCAGGGCTCATTCCCACACCCTAGTTTTCTAGTCTTCCAAAGACTCCTGAGATGTAAAAAGGCTAGATGGGTTGGGGTAGGGTCAGGAAACATTTCAGGACAGTGCCACCACTGTCCTGCTCTGATTTTTAGCCACAGCTAGGGAAACAAAGTTTCTCATAATGACCAGATTTCTAAGGCTATCCCCATGCCAGGGGGAGAGGGCTTGCCTGGCTTTGCAGCAGGGTCAGAGAAGCACCCCAGGTCTCCCTACCCGGAACTCAGGGAGAAAAAAGTCAATGCTATACCTGGTGTGGTGAAGGCCTTGGGTATCAGAGAGAGGCTCCTGAGACACTTCCCAGAAGGGAGGGTAGGACTGGGAAGCTCTGGATTAGGAGATGAGATACAGGGCCAGAGGGACACATTCTCCCCTGGGGCAAAGGCAGGTCCCTGGGCTGGGGGAATATTTTGCGTGGAGGGGAGGAAGGCACTCCTGAGTTCCTCCTCAACCCTAGGTCTGGCCCAAGGCACTGTCAGGCTTCCCTCCACCAACCAGGGCCAGGAGATGAGTCAGAGGCTGTGGCCAGGAGCTTCCTCCTAGACTAGGAGGAAATGAGCAAGGCTTTCTCAGACCTGAAAACTCTTTAAAAAGGAAGCCCCCAGGGGAACTCTAGGGTCTGGGCTTGGCCCAATAGGGTATGCAGGTGGAGCCCCAGGGAGAAAGCAGGCTGGCCTCGGTACCTCCCCAGGGAGGGGGGTCATTTGCTGGGATGATCAGGGCCAGTGTCCAGGGCCAGTACTCAGAGGAAGACAGAGGCCACTTCGCTGTGTCCTGTCCTCTGCTGGACGACTGTACATAGGATAAAGCAATGAGTAGAGAACTCCCTCCTTTTATTTCTGCCCTACAGCTTGTGACAGGGATGCCCGGGCTTCTGGGCCACCTTTCCCCTCTTGAGGGCCAGCAAGACAGTCCTGAGTCATGTCTGTGCCTCTGGGGCACCCACTTATAGGACTATGGGAGGAACCAGTTGTTGACATTTCCTGCAAGGAGGGGCCCTGCTCCCCCTTGCTCAGCTCTCTGATGTCCCTGCCCCTGCTCTATTCTCAGCCCCTCGTCCTCCAGCCTTCTATTCTGGGGCTGTGGTCACAGTTTATATTTGGGTTGAGCACATCACAGTGCATCTGACCATTCCTGGCAGAGCTGCTAGCCCCAGGGAATCCTGGCTCCGGGTACTGTGGTAACCTAGTGTTCCGCCCCCATATCCCTGTGGGGGAGGGGAGGCTGTCCTCAGGTACTCCAGGTGGAGAACATGAAACTGGGGAGACCAGGAAGGACTGCATTGGGGATGGGAAACATATTCTCCATCGGAGCTCTGTAGTGTCCTCAGCAAACGAGCAGGGAATAGAGGGCAGAGCACCTTGTGGGGTCGGGTGGGGAAACGGGTCCCATGAGATGAGATGGAAGGGGTGGTTCTGAGCCTCTTTCTTGCAGCTACCTCCCAGGCCTGCCCCCAGTTAGGAAGAGGGATGTCAAGGGGCTGGGCACGGTGGCTAACGCCTGTAATCCCAGCACTTTGGGAGGCCAAGGCAGGCAGATCACCTGAGGTCAGGAGTTTGAGACCAGCCTGGCCAACATGTCGAAACCCTGTCTCTACCAAAAATAAAAAAATTAGCTGGGCGTGGTGACGCACGCCTGTAAACCCAGCTGTTCAGGAGGCTGAGGCAGAATTGCTAGAATCCGGGAGGCGGAAATTGCAGTGAGCCGAGATGGCCCCACTGCACTCCAGCCTGGGCACACAGCCAGAATCCATCTTTTTGAAAAAAGTGAGGGGGTGTCAGGGCTAGGTCCAATCCTTGAGTGGCAGGATGAGAGGAATACTATCTTTTCTCTAGTGCCCCACCCTTATTTCAGGACCAGGACTTTAGGAGCCTGGAAGAGGGAACCAGTCACAATTCAGCACTCCTGTCTTCCCAGCCCCTAGCCTGAATGGGAGGTGGCCTTCAACTGCACAGGCTTCTTCCAAGCACACCTCAATTTGCCCCTCTCAATAGGGCGGGGCAAGTGGGGTCTGCGTCAAAACTGAGGCGGTAGGCAGAGTGCTGCATCCTTTGGCCTTGAAGCCAGGTCGGGGGCCACTCCCCAGGCCAAAAGTCTCACCCCTCCCGCCAGTGCTCGGAGGCGGGGCCGGCCGCAGGGCGAGGAATGCGGGCTGGGGGCCCGGGGCACATTCCAAGGGAGACCCTGGGCCCAAGGGGCAAGTTTACGCAATGCGGCGCCCAGCTGAGGTTGGGAGCAGGGGAGGGCACCCACACCAACTCCCTCTCCTCTTCCCCAGCACTCGAGGCGGCCGGACTGGCGGGGAGCCTGGGGGTGGTGGTAGTGCGCCTCCCAGAGTCCTGGCCCGGAAACAGCGTGCCGGAAAGGGCTGCTTGCGGGGGGCTGAGGGCGGTGAGAGGGAGGGGAGAAGAGGTAGGCTGGCCATCTGGAAAAGGGCCTCTTCCCGCACAATGCACAAGTCGGCTTCAGGGCGGCTGCAAAGTAGAGTAGGCCGGCGGTTTAAAATTAGCCTGGCCCTCCCTCTCACTTCCAGGAGCGGGCCGATGGGCGGCGAGTGTCGGGGGATGGGGGGCGGGAGCAGTGACTCAAAGGGCTTTTCCACCCATGCAGCCTCCTGCACTCTGCGAATCCCCGGCCAGACCGCTTCCCGGGGACTCCCCTCACTCAGTGAAGTCTCTCCTCGGCCGGCACTCCCTTGTTCCCACTGATCTACAGGGTCAAGCCCCAGTCCAGCTTCATGACACCGCAGGAAACCTCCGCCACCTCTAGTAGCCAGCCCCGGGCCCGCCCTTCCTCGTGGTCCCGCCCCCACCTCACCTGAAGCAGGTGGAAGCTGGTCCCTCCCCAGCTCCGCCTCCAGGGTCCACTACAGCCCAAACAGCTACCGTCACCCTGACCGGGGAAGCCACCCTGGCAAACGGATGGCGAGTGGAACTCGAGCACCTCCCCAGGTGCGCCTAATTCGAAGAATGGCGGGGACAAGTTTCTAGCACCCCTCTTCAGTTTCCCCTCAACTTGAGAGGGGACTCCTTCGCAGGAGGGGCAGCGTGGACCCTGGGACCCCAGCCCAATACTTTTCGGGAGAGCACTTGCTCCAGCCTCTTCCCGAGGTGTACCTCCCACCAGCTTTCATGGCGCCCACCCTAAACCCCCGATCGCCCCAACCTTTCTCCGCCCCCTCCTCACCTTGAGCGGCGCCCCTAGCAGGCGGTGCAGCGCAGGTATCTGCGCGCCCAGGGGCAGCGCCCCGTCCAGGGTGCAGGTGGGAGCCCGGCGCGGCTCCGGGAAGTTGGCACACGCGAAGGGGTCGGTGTCTTCCAGGTACTGCACCCTCACAGTCACCACTGATACCGGCTCCCCGTCCCCGCGGTCGTCCCCGCCCGCCATGGCTTTGCTGCCCGCTCGCGCAGCGCACCTCCGAATCCCGGCCCCACTGCAGCTTCTACTCCAGCACACTGTAGCTCCGCTGTTCTGGCTGGGCCGGACCGGACGCGCTGGAGGGGTGGGGCCAGACGGAGGCAGGGCCGAGGAAGGGGGTGGAGCCAAATTAGTCCCCGATTGCGCGCGTGGAGGTAACTACCGCCGGAGGCGGGGCTGGCGCTAGCCACTCACAGGGCCCAGCGGGAATCCCGTTAGTTCACTGGCTAGGAGGGCGGGAAAAGCCGAGCTCGCGCCCCGCCTTCGAGAAGGAACCGAGGGTGGGAGGCTCTCTTCGGTCTGGGGGTAGTGAGGCTGTGTTCTCTTTGAGAGGTGTTAGGACAGATGGGGGAGAAGTTTCTTTAGATAGTGGCCGGCTATCTAAAGAGGGTTAAAGATGAGGGTTCAAGATGACCCCCATTCCTTCCATTTGAGGGATGAGTGCTTGTGGTTTCCTCATTTGGGGAAAGCAGTGAGGGAGTCCCTTCGATTTGGAGCAAGAAGTGAGAATAGATTCCACTCAGTTTGAAGGAAGAGGTGGGATCAGTTCCCTTTAATTGTGGGAGGAAGAGGGAAGGATGCCCTTCAGTTTTCTGGGAAAAGATTGGGATGAGTCAGTTTAAGGGGGCAGATAGAACAAGTTCCCCCCAGATTTGGAGAAAAAGTGGTATGGGTGCCCCTTAGCTTGAATGAAAAGTGGAGACAGTCCTCCTCTGGTGCAAGATGAGCCGAATGCCCCTCAGATTTGGAAAAGGTTGGGTACATCCCGACTAGTTTGAAGGGAATCCGTAGGCTGGGTTTTCCATAGGTTCCTGTCAGTTTCATGGAAGAGACGAGACAGTTCCCTGTGGTGTGATTGAAAGGGAGAGCCAGGTGCCCCTCGGGTTGGGAGATGAAGAACAGCCTTCCTCTTCGCCTGGAATGAGCTGGGCCAGTCTGGGCCTTGGGGTTTCTGGGGACGTCGGGGGCAGCGTTGTCCATCACTGCTTTGGGGGAGCGTCCAGTGCGCGTGCGCAGCTCAGGTCCAGGCGGGGGCTGGCTGGGGGTCCAGGGCTTGGGAGCGCGGCGCCGAGGGCCGCGGAGCACGGTCCCCTGTCGTCTGCACCCGGCAGCGCCTGGGCCCCAGGGGAGGGCTGCTAGTCGCCCCGCAGCGCTGGCCGAGGAGGAGCCGTGCCCCTCCCGTCCTGACCGCGTCCCCCAGCGGACCGTCGCCCTTCCCGCTGCGGGCTGCCCCGGGGGGCCTTGACCGCGCACCGCTTTGAATCCGGTGGGGGCGGTATTGGGGGAGCAGACTCGGAGGAGTAGGTTGTGGAACTTGGGGGAGAGCCGCACTGGGGAATTTCCGGAGCTGGGACTGATTTAGGGAGGAAGGAGGAGGGGGTCCCAGACTACGGGCGTCCGGGGCAGGGTCTTGGAGCCCAGACCGGGCTTGGGGGTATCGGAGACGGGATTGGGGGGAATGGGGCCCACGTGCCTGTGACGCGGGGGCGCCCGGTAGGTGGCAGCGGCGACGCGGGGCTGGCGGCGGTGCGGTGCCGGGAGGGCGGCTGGGCAGGAGACAGGATGCTGCGCGCCGCACTGTCCCTGCTCGCGCTGCCCCTGGCAGGGGCGGCCGAAGAACCCACCCAGAAGCCGGAGTCCCCGGGCGAGCCTCCCCCAGGCTTGGAGCTCTTCCGCTGGCAGTGGCACGAGGTCGAGGCGCCCTACCTGGTAGCCCTGTGGATCCTGGTGGCCAGCCTAGCCAAAATCGGTGAGTGCGTGTGTGCGTGCGCCAGGCCAACGGCCCGCGGCGGACCCGCCCTCAACACCCCCACCTCCTCAGTCCTCAGATTGGGGCTGGCTTCTTGCACGATGCCGGAACTCAGGTTTGGATTCCACAAATCCGGGCTCTCGCCCAGTTCCTGCGTTGCCTCTTGTGGGTCCCTGGTCCCTGTCTTCTCCCGTGGGAGCTCTGAGGATTTGCCTTTCTGAAGGGCTGTCCCCTGCTCTCCCCAACTCCATCTTTAGGCTGCTTTGCCGTCTCTGCTCCCCTCTTCCCCTTGCAGTAGGCCCTCCTCAGTCTGGTCTCTCCCCCACCAATCCTCAGCCTCCCAGAAACCTCTGTCGACAGTGAGGACATGTGGGGACATTGAGGGGAGGGTGTTCTACCACAAACACAGGCATCTTGGTTCTGAAGAAGCAGCCTTCCCTGGAGACCACGTCTGAGTGTCCATTCCCTTGGGAAACTACACCACCGCCACTTCTCCTCTGCTCCCCACTTCAAGCTGCTGCCTTCTCGTCCCTGTGTGTGGAGACCCCCCACTTTCAGGTCCACATTCTTCCCACTTCAGGGTATAAGAAACTTTCATGTATCGGGAGCTCCCTGTGTGCTGCCTACCCTAGATGATTTCATACATCTGACCTCTTTAGTCCTGACAGCATTGAAGGCTGTGCTTCAGACTTCTTTTTCCCGGAATAGAGCTGCTTTTCCTTGCCTCTGCTCCTTCCTCCTCCCTTCTAAGCAGCCAGTGGTCCCTCCTCCCACCAGAGACCCTCCTCCTTCTCCCTGTTGTGCAGGCTCTGCTGTGGGGGTGACTAATTATAGCTGAGCGTTGCTACTCTCTCCCAATGGATGCTGGCACAGCCTGTACTCCAATCTCACCAATACAGCCTTCATGGAGGAATCACCCAGAGCCTAGAATTTGCCCTCCTTCTCTCACAGGGACATTGCTGGGGGGTCCCCTCACATGGGCTGGGCAGGAACAACTCTCCACTCTACTGTGGCAGCCTGAGATTAATAATGGAAAGTGGGACTCAATATGCCTTCAGGGAGTCTGGTTCTGTGACGGGGCTTGGATTGCAGGGCTGGGGTTAATGCATAAAGAGATGCAGATGAAATATGATCCCTGAAGGAGAGGAGTGGGAGACCAAAGTAGGGACAACTATGGAGAGATCTATGACCACGCTTACCTTAGAGGCCCAGCAGCAATGAGAGTAAGAGTGAAAGGAGCCTCATATTTGGAGCCAACAATTGGGTTTGCTGAGAAGTCTGAGTTGCAGAAGAGTTCCTGTCTTAGGGCTTATAGCAACAACTGCAGTTTTCCCCATAAATCATCGTTCTTTTTCTAGTTTGGATGACATCTCCTATGGAAGTAGAGAAGAGAGCCTCCTTCTCACAAACCAAAGAAAATCCTAAAAGCGGAAGGGAGAGGGGGAAGGCAGAACATTCAGGAACACCTTCCCCCAGCTTCATTGCTAGGAGACTTTTTCCCTTTTATTAAACAAATATTTACATTGAGCCCACTATGTGCCAGGCACTGTTCTAGGCCCTTTGGGTACAGCTTTCAAAGGGCACTGTCTTGGCATAGGGTCTCACACAGGCTAATTTAGAGGCCTCCTTCCCCAGCACACCAAGGATTATGTAGAGAGAGAGGTGTTCACTTGTGGTCTGAGAACTTAAAGGAGAGCCAAAGAGTTTCTTTTAGAGGACAAAAGTATGAGTGGCAATAGTGCTAGAAACCCTTTCTTCTCCCCTCCTAGAGACAGAACTGTTCTATTAACATTTGGTGAGAACCTACTATGTGTCTGACATTATGCTAGGCATATTGCATACTTTATATCATCTTATCCTCACCCTTGATGCTGGATATTTTTCCTATATTACAAAAGAAGAAAATGAAATTCAAGTAAATTAAATAATTTGCCCGAGAACACACAGAATGTGCTAAGGCCAGAAGAAGACCTGGAGATCTCCTGACTGCTAAACCCAAAGTTTTTACGCAGTCCTGAGTGAGTCCATATAATGGAAAGCATATTGGGCTAGGAGTCTACAAGGCTCCTAGGAGGTATAATATACATTCTGGTCTAGTTAAGGAGTGAGGACTTATAAATAGGTAAATTTATTGAGCGCTTACTGTAAAGTAATGTGCTAAGTGCTTTTCAGTAGATTGTCTCTTTTTTTTCTTTTTTCTTTTTTTTTTTTTTTGAGACAAGAGTCTTGCTCTGTCACCAGGCTGGAGTACAGTGGCATGATCTTGGCTCACTGCAACCTCTGTCTCCTGGGTTCAAGTGATTCTCCTACCTCAGTCTCCCGAGTAGCTGGGACTACAGGTGTGCACCACCACTCCCAGCTAATTTTTTAGTAGACAGAGGGTTTCACCATGTTGGCCAGGATGGTCTCTATCTCTTGACCTCATGATCTGCCCACCTTGGCCTCCCAAAGTGCTGGTATTATACAGGTGTGAGCCACCATGCCACCTGGTCTTTTTTTTTTTTTTCTTAAGACAGAGTCTCACTCTGCTGCCCAGGCTGGAGTGCAGTGGCATGATCTTGACTCACTGCAACCTCCACCTCCCAAATTTAAGTGATTCTCCTGCCTCAGCCTCCCGAGTAGCTGGGACTACAGGCACCTGCCACCATGCCCGGCTAATTTTTGTATTTTCAGTAGAGACAGGGTTTCGCCATGTTGACCAGGCAGATTTGGAACTCCTGACCTCAGGTGATCTGCCCACCTTGGCCTCCCAAAGTGTTGGGATTACAGACATGAGCCACCATGCCCAGCCTGTAGATTGTCTTTTTTAATGGTCCCAATAATCTTGTGAGACCATTATTGTTTTTACTCCCATTTCGCTGATGAGAAAACTGAGAGTCAGAGAGGTGAAGTTATTTGCCCTAAGGTTACAGAACTAGGCTTTGAATCCAAGCAGTCTGACTTCAAAGGCCTGATTTTTACAGCTATTTTATATATAGAAAGATACTGGGTAGCATTTGCTGAGGTTCAAATAGTGGCTATGGATAAGGGAAGTCAGAGAAAGATGAGGTTCCCTGAGGATGAAAGTAGAGAGGAAGGGACATTTCTAGAAGAGGAAAAAGCAGTAAAGACCTAGGTTACCATGTTGTGACAGAAACACTAACAAACAGATGACCTTGACTGCAGAGGAGGGTTTGTAGCCCTGGAGACTGGAAATTCTAGAAGTCTTGCATATTTCTCCTTCCTTGGTCCCAGGGTCAGGAGTCCTGACTCTGACTAACCTTTTAAGACTGGGAGGGTATGCGCCTGGGTGTGGGAGATATTCCATAAATTGATGCACCCTGCCCTCTTTTTGCATTGCAGTGTTTCACCTGTCTCGGAAAGTAACATCTCTGGTCCCTGAGAGCTGCCTGCTGATTTTGCTGGGCCTGGTGCTAGGGGGCATTGTTTTGGCTGTGGCCAAGAAAGCTGAGTACCAGCTGGAGCCGGGTACCTTCTTCCTCTTCCTGCTGCCTCCTATTGTATTGGACTCGGGCTATTTCATGCCTAGCAGGCTATTCTTTGACAACTTGGGTGCCATCCTCACCTATGCCGTGGTAGGCACACTCTGGAATGCCTTCACAACAGGTGCTGCCCTCTGGGGCTTGCAGCAGGCTGGACTTGTGGGTGAGTGACTCTAAGACCTAGGCTTTGCTAGATCCATTGCCCCCCTCCCCTGTCCTCCAGCTCTGGAGGTCCATGCTGGTGTGAGCCTTGCTCTGAAAACTCTGTCCTAGGTCCCTCCCACTGGAGTGCAAGGCAGTGCCCCCGATGGGCTTCAGGCCTCATCTAAGTCTCTGCCAGTCTGGGCTTCTGCAGCATAACAGCTGAGCAAGAGCCTGGCTCCCAGCTGTGTGTAGGCTGCCAAGGCTGGGGAGCCTGTGTTACCACTCTGTTGCTTCCTGCCCTCTGTTACCACACTGCCACTTGCCAGCCCTGCTCCTCTGAGGCATAGCTGTGCACCATTTCTGCAAGGGCCTACTGTCCTGGCTCTGCCCAGGCCAGGTCAGGGTGGTTTTCTTTTTTTATTATTATTATTTTTTCTTAACTACATATTGTCTATAAGAAATTCATTATTTAAAAAATAAATACCTATTATAAATCCATCAAATGCTGGCACTACACTGGGTTTTCTCTTCTTATTATCCCATTGACTCTTCATAGCAACCCTTTTTGGATATAGTTTGTCACATTTAATGTATGAGGAAATAGAACCCCTTTTTTTTGTTTGCTGAGGTCCAAGGTTGGCAGAAGAGGACCACTTTATTGTTGTTTGTTTTTTTGAGATTAAGTCTCATTCTTGTTCAGGCTGGAGTGCAATGTCATGATCCCGGCTTACTGCAACCTCCACCTCCTGGGTTCAAGCGATTCTCCTGCCTTAGCCTCCCAAGTAGCTGGGATTACCAGCATGTGCCCACATGTCCCACTAATTTTTGTATTTTTAGTAGAGACAGGGTATCACCATGTTGACCAGGCTGGTCTTGAACTCCTGACCTCAGGTGATCTGCCCACCTCAGCCTCTCGAAGTGCTAGGATTACAGGCATGAGCCACTGCACCTGACCTCAGGTTTGTTTTACTGAGGCTCTTTGCCTTCAGGTTGCCCTCTCTTGCTACCTCCTTCTTTATTTCCTAATCCAAGAAATTCATTCAACCCTGAAGGCTGATGATTCATACTTTTTCCAAGGTATTACAAGAAGATGTTTACAATTGCTGCCTAAGACTCTAACCTGGTTTCCCTATTGAGGTACTATTTAGGGCAGGAAGGGAAGGGAGTACATCAGATCGTAATAACAGTAGTAATCCTAATAGATAATAATATCTTTTGGGTACTTATTGTGTGTTAGGCATTGGCTAAATAAGGAACTTTTTGAGGTAGATATTATTAGTCTCAGTTTAGACCTGGGGAAACTGGGGCTCATAGAATTTATATGACATGTTCTAGTCCCACCTGAGGTGCTTCTCTTACTTTATTCAGTCCTCCACCCCTGCTGAGAACTGTTACATCCCTTTGGCTGGGAACCACAGGTATGGAAGAAAGCACTCTTTCGTTATTCTCCCTAATAAAAATCCAGTTAGCAACCAATTTCCATTTGCTAGTAGTTATTAGTACTGCTGCTACAGTGTTTTTTTCCTAATTCTATTTTATTTATTTATTTATCTTTTTTGAGATTGAGTCTCACTCTGTCACCCAGGCTGGAGTGCAGTGGCATGATCTCAGCTCACTGTAACCTCTACCTCCCCAGTTCAAGCAATTCTCCTGCCTTAGCCTCCCAAGTAGCTGGGATTACAGGCACACAGCACCGCACCCAGCTACTTTTTGTATCTTTAGTAGAGATGGGGTTTCACTATGTTGGCCATGCTCATCTCGAACTCCTGACCTCAGGTGATCCAGCCTGCCTTGGCCTCCCAAAGTGCTGGGGCGCATCTGGCCTTTTGCTCTACTCTAAATGGCTGGGTTGAGTTTTGAAACAATCTCATGAGGCAGGCAGATGAAGAGTCATGGCTAAGGTAAGTCATATGACAGTGACAGAACCAGCATCACACAGTTGGTAATTGGCAAAGCCAGGCCTCAGGCATAGGTAGCTTGACTGAAGTCTCCTGATCTGCAGGCCGATGCTGTCTTTGCCATCCCAAGTCCTCTTTGGTCTTCCTCATTGTATCAGCGGGGGTAGAGCCTGGGCTTGTCAAAGGGCATGCTGCAGGAGACTGGGTTGTCCTCAATGACTGGACTGTCCTACACATGTCCATCAATAGCCCCTAGGGTGCAGGCTGGCTTACTGGACTTCCTGCTATTTGGGAGCCTCATCTCAGCGGTGGACCCCGTGGCAGTGCTAGCTGTCTTTGAGGAGGTGCACGTCAATGAGACTCTCTTCATCATCGTCTTTGGCGAGTCCCTGCTCAACGATGCAGTCACTGTGGTAAGCATGCTCAGCTGGCTGCCATTCCCTGACCCCAGGCTGCGTGTTCTGACCAGCTGGGGGTCTGCACAGGCTCAGACCCTTCCCATGGGTCCCCTGGGGCAGATATATGCTGTCCACTTTGTCTCCCAGCAGTCCCAGTTGCTGCTTTCCCGCCTCGCTGCTGACTCTCCTCTTCTCGCTCAGGTGCTGTACAAGGTCTGCAACTCCTTTGTGGAGATGGGCTCTGCGAACGTGCAGGCCACTGACTACCTGAAGGGAGTCGGTCAGTATTTCCCTGCTCCCAGCTGGCATTGGAGGTCTGCCTCCCCTGGGTTGCTGAGGCCCTCCCACCCAACATCAGCACAGAGGAGGCTATTCGGGTTGCCTCATCTCCTCCCCTCCTCTATAGAGAAATGGGGTCTGGGAGGGGCTTGCCAGGGATCCTGGCTCTGGGATTTTGAGCCCCTGGGAGTGTGGTGGGCATCATCCCTCACTCCCTGCCAGGGTAGGGTCCAGGCCAGGGGTCATGCTGACAACCCACTCCTCCCCCAGCCTCCCTGTTTGTGGTCAGTCTGGGCGGGGCAGCCGTGGGCTTAGTCTTTGCCTTCCTCCTGGCCCTGACCACACGCTTCACCAAGCGGGTCCGCATCATCGAGCCACTGCTGGTCTTCCTCCTCGCCTATGCAGCCTACCTCACTGCTGAAATGGCCTCACTCTCCGCCATTCTTGCGTGAGTTCTGGGGACCTTGCAGGCAGATAGCTGGGAGGGGCGCTGGAGATGGTTGCCCTTCATAGGGACACAGGCAGGAACTTCAGGAGTCCTTAGGTTTCCCTGACCCTTTGTGGTAGTGGGAGCCTCAAACTCTCCTGGGGAGATAGTAAACCTCAGGTAATATTCCAGGAGCTGCCTCCAGAACTGTCCTCAGCATCCTAAAACCCTCTGGGTGTAGGATGGGCTGAAAGTAAACTTTAAGGCCTGAGGCCACTAGCTCTGGAGGCCATAGCACTTCAGAAGGTGCATCAGAGAGCCTGCTAGTCAGAGCATGTTCCTCCCACCTTCCCCTCCAGGAGATACTGAGTAGGAAGCCTGGAGATCTGGACTCGAAGCCCAACACTACCATTCAGTCTTCAGGCTTCCCCGGGCTTCAGCTCTGAGAGTCTGACATCCTGTGATGGGCAATGCCCCCTCCTGCAGTATGCTCAAACCACAGCTGAGCCCCCCTGGAACCCTTCTCCACTTTCCCTGTCTCTCTATCCTCTCCCAGGGTGACCATGTGTGGTCTGGGCTGTAAGAAGTACGTGGAGGCCAACATCTCCCATAAGTCACGCACAGCTGTCAAATATACAATGAAGACTCTAGCCAGCTGTGCTGAGACCGTCATCTTCATGCTGCTGGGCATCTCAGCCGTGGACTCTTCTAAGTGGGCCTGGGATTCTGGGCTGGTGCTGGGCACCCTCATCTTCATCCTGTTCTTCCGAGCCCTCGGTATTGCTGACACCCTCTGCTTTCCCACTCTCCTTCCTGTCCCGCCCCTGCCCGCAGCTCATCTTCCCATCTGAGTCCACATCCTTGTCAATTCCTAAGCCTCCTCTTGTTGCTCACCCCAGCCCCTGTTAGACCTCAGCCCAGATACTTGGTGATATCCACTCCTATGTCCTCCACTCCCAACGCTTTGCTCCCACTGGCCTCCCCTCCGCTGCAGGCGTAGTCCTGCAGACCTGGGTGCTGAATCAGTTCCGGCTAGTCCCTCTGGACAAGATTGACCAAGTGGTGATGTCTTATGGGGGCCTGCGGGGGGCTGTGGCCTTTGCTCTCGTCATCCTATTGGATAAGACCAAGGTCCCTGCCAAGGACTACTTTGTAGCCACCACTATTGTGGTGATCTTCTTCACAGTCATCGTGCAGGTGGGAGTGCCCACAAGGCTGGGTAGGGAGAGGGTTGGGCAGGCCCTGGGGGAGTCTTGGAGCCTATGGGACAGGGGCTCCTCTTCCCGCTGAGAGATGGAGGGCCCTGACTTCCCAGATCTTGAGTGCAGTGGGATTGGGGTACCAAAGCTGAGGCTTCATTATGGGGAGAGAAAGGAAGCAGGGAACTGAATAGGAATAGGGCAGGGCTCACTTCCTGCCTGTCCATAGGGCTTGACCATCAAGCCACTGGTCAAATGGCTGAAGGTGAAGAGGAGTGAGCATCACAAACCTACCCTGAACCAGGAGCTGCATGAGCACGTGGGTACCAGAACCCCAGCCCTCACCTGTCCCTCTCGACCATCTCCTGTTTTGGGCAAAGTCCTGATCCAGTCCCCCTACCCACCCCCCTTCTAGACTTTTGACCACATTCTGGCTGCAGTGGAGGACGTTGTGGGGCACCATGGCTATCACTACTGGAGGGACAGGTGAGGGAGCTGCTCTGAGGCTCCTTCAGCGGCAGCAGCTCCACCAGCCAGGGAAGCATGGGGGATGTGCCACACTTCTGAGAAGGGACAGAGCCAGGTTCAGGCTGGGTGACCTCTGCCTGAAGCCCTTCAGTGGCATCCCAGTGCTCTCAGGTTAAGACAAGGTTCCCCAGTGTGGCCTGCTTGGCCCTGCATGGTCTGGCAACTGCCAGATTCTAGCCTCATCATGCTCTGCTCTGTCTTTCACTGTCTGCCTGCTAATTCCATGGACCCTACCTTAGAGCCTCAGGACCCACCATGCTCCCCGAGCCTGGCCACTGGGACCCTCTCTCTACTAGAACACTCTTTCACCTCCCTCTCACTTGCTCAGCTTCAATTCATCCTTCACAACTCACTGTAGGCTTCAATTCCTTAGGGAGGCCTTCCCTGGCCTCCCTGACTAGTACATATCTATGTCATATTCTCTAATTATCCTTTGTAGTTCTTGTCATGGTTGCAATTTTATAGTGATTTGGAATACTTTCAATTACGGTTAGCCTTTCCCATGACACTGTAAATTCCATGAGGGCAGGGACTAGCCTTGAGATTCTCCCTGGCTGAGGCCCACATCTAAAAAGCCAAGCCAGTGCTGATGGTGTCCTTGCCCCATCTGAGGAAGGGCCTCACGGCCAGGCCTTGGGAATGGGACTCAGGGCCGGGCCTGGCATCCTCTGTAGGTGGGAGCAGTTTGACAAGAAATACCTGAGTCAGCTGCTGATGCGACGGTCAGCCTACCGCATCCGGGACCAGATCTGGGATGTGTACTACAGACTCAACATCCGGGATGCCATCAGCTTTGTGGACCAGGTGGGCTAGCAGCTACCAGGTGGGCCAGTGGTGGGTGGGCAGATGGGCAGCAGAGCAGGACAGAAAGGGGTGGCAAGCAGCTTGGCCTGAAGGGAGCTGGGAATTCCTAGCTGGCTCCATGGTCTGGTTAAGTGGCGGCTAGCTGCAGGAAGCAGCTGGGCCTGGTGCTGACATTCAGAGTCTGGCAGGCAGTCCAGAGAGGTGGGAAACAGCTGGATTCTTGAGTCAGCAGATGTGGCTCAACTGTTATCACTTCCAAATTTGTGACCTTGGGTAAGTCACACTCTCTGAGCCTGTTTCCTTAGCTGTAAGAAAGCAGGTGTAAGAGGCTGGGCATGGTGGCTCGTGCCTGTAATCCCAGCACTTATGGAGCCCAAGGAGGGTGGATCACTTGAGGTCAGGAGTTTGAGACCAGCCTGGCCAACATGGTGAAACCCTGACTTTACTGAAAATACAAAAACTAGCCAGGCATGGTGGTGTATGCCTGTAATCCCAGCTACTCTGGAAGCTGAGGCAGGAGAATCGCTTAAATCCGGAAAGCGGAGGTTGCAGCGAGCTGAGATCATGCCACTGTACTCCAGCCTGGGCGACAGAGTGAGATTCTCAAAAATAAAAAATAAATAAATAGGCTGGGCAGGGTGGCTCACACCTGTAATCCCAGCACTTTGGGAGGCCGAGGTGGGCAGATCACAAGGTCAGGAGATGAAGACCAACCTGGCCAACATGGTGAAACCCCATCGCTACTGAAAATACAAAAAAATTAGCTGGGCATGGTGGCGCACACCTGTAGTCCCAGCTACTCGGGAAGCTGAGGCAGGAGAATTGCCTGAACCCAGGAGGCAGAGATTGCAGTCAGCTGAGATCTCACCACTGCACTACAGCCTGGGCTGTAGTGTGAGACTCCATCTCTAAATAAATAAATAAATAAATAAAAATAGAAAGTAGGCCTAAGAGTACCTATGCCACAGAATTTGTGGATTCGATATGTAAAGTGCCTAGCACAGTACCTGGCATGTCAAAAGAGTAAACTAAGTGTTCGTTATTATTATTTCCTTTATTACCCCTGACTCCTGGGCCACCCTCCATCTGATTGCTGGCTAACCTTGGTCTTGACGCCTCCAGGGAGGCCACGTCTTGTCTTCCACAGGTCTTACTCTACCCTCTATGCCCAGCCGCAGTTCTGTTGCAGAGACTTCTGTCACCAACCTGCTGTGAGTCCTTGAGCCCTTTCCCCTTCCTCATACTCCTCTCCATTGGGCCTTCTCTCCGAATCCCTTCTGGGGAGATTTGTCAGCACCTTTGCATCTGCCCTTCTTCTGGCCTATGCCTCCTGCCCCCTCCCCAGCACATGTGTCCCCTGCCTCCTGCAGGAGGGAGAGTGGCAGTGGAGCGTGTCTGGATCTGCAGGTGATTGACACGGTACGCAGCGGCCGGGATCGCGAGGATGCTGTGATGCATCATCTGCTCTGCGGAGGCCTCTACAAGCCACGCCGTAGGGTGAGAGCAGGCAGGCATCAGAATT
>PVKP010035635.1:0-23127 GCA_004027715.1 Plecturocebus donacophilus | reverse complement strand
AGCCTTGTTCTCTTGCTGATGAGGAGCTGCGATCTCCGGTAGGAGGAGAGGCATTCTGATTTCGAGTGTTCTCAGCCTTTTTGCACTGGTTTCTTCCCATTTTTGTGGATTTATCCACCTGTCGTCTTTGTAATTGCCGACTTTCAGATTGGGTCTCTGAGTGGACGTCCGGCTTGTTGGTGATGAAGTTTTTTCTGTTTCTTAGTTTTCCTTCGAGGGGCGCTTCTTCCCCACAGAACTGGGCCTTCCCGGGTTCAGCTGTGCTTCTCAGTCCTCAGCACTTCCAATTGCTGTTCTCCTTGTGGGGATGGGACCGGCCGAGCCCGACTAAAAGGGCACTACCCAGTCCCGCACACTCCGCACCGAGAAGCGCCGCACCGGCCAAAAGAGTCGCGCTGGCAACCTGCGTGGCTCCCTCGCCAGGAATCTCCCAGTCCGTGGGCATCAAATATTCGTCTGCAACTGCGGCGTCCACTCGCTCTCTGCGCCCTCACCGCCAGCCACAATCCCGAGCCGCTGCTACGTGGCCATTTTGGATCTCTCTCCTCCCGGTGATGAAGTTTTTCTGTTTCTTAGTTTTCCTTTGGCGGACGCCGGTTCCCCTCTGAGCCAGACCTTCCCGGGTTCACTGCACCCGCTGTGAAGCTCTCAGTCCTCAGCACTTCCAATTGCTGTTTTCCTTGTGGGGATGGGACCAGGCGAGCCCGTCCGTCCTGCACACTCCGCACTGGGAAGTGCCGCGCTGGGCGCCAGCAAAAGAGCCGTGCCAGCCAAAAGAGTCATGCCGGCGACCCGCGTGGCTTCTCCGCCGGGAATCTCCCGGTCTGTGGGCAACAAAAACTCGTCGGAAAGTGCGGCGTCCACTCGTTCTCTGCGCTTTCACTGGGAGCTACATTCCTGAGCTGTTGCTAGTCGGCCATCTTGGATCTCTCCGCTGATAGAAATATTGGCAATAAAGACCATGCTGAAAAGATCTCAGATGAAAATAACAAACTGATTGTAAAGTGGATCAAAGGTTATCCATTTTTAACCCCTAGTAAAGAACTTGGCTACATTCTGTCCATGCCTTAGGGCTTTATGGAAGGCTGAATGATGATGGCCTAGGATATCTAGTGGAAGAAATGTATAAGCAGCAAAGCACTCAGGAAGTGATATGGCTGCTTCTCATAGCCTACTATCAGATATAGTAGCAAAGGAATTATTTAAAGATGAATTAATAATTAAAGAAGAAGCAGATACAGAAATTTGAAAAATTTGCTACCTGTCCATATGATAGAGAAGGAAAGTGTTTTGACGAGAGGAAAAAAGGGTACTGCTGAGAAACCATTTGCTAAAGTGATTAGCCTGACTAAAAGGGAGCCAAGTGCTAACAGTCAGGACAGTGGAGAAAAGGCCCTGAAAGTATTTCCAGAATCTTCAAGACTGCCGTCCCATCACAGGCCTAGAGGCCTAGGAGGACAGAATGGTTTGGGGACACATCCAGGGCACTTCTGCCCTGTGCCGTCTGGGAATGATGCTCCCTGCATCCTAGCCACTCCAGCTCCAGCTGTGGTTAATAGGGCCCTGGGTACTGCTCTGCCTCATTGGTGCAAGTGGTAAGCCTTGGCAGCTTCTATATGGTGTTAAGTCTGCAGGTGCACAGAATGCAAGAGTCATGGAAGCTTTTCAGCTTCCACTTAGATTTCAGAGGTTTTATGGGAAAGCGTGAGAACCCAGGCAAAAGACTGCAACAAACGTGGAGCTACCACGGACAGGGCAGTGTCTAATGGAGCCATAGGAGCAAGGCTGCCAGCCACAAGGTCCCAGAATTATAGAGCCACCGAAACATAAAACTTCAGAGGCCTGACAAAGCCTCTGGCATTTGACTCCAACTTGTGAGAGTAGCCATGTGTTCTGTGCCTAGGAAAACCAGGGGGCTGGGGCTTCTCAAGGCCTTGGGAACCCAGTTCTCACACCAGTGTACCCAGAATGTGGAGCCCAGAGTCAAGAAAAATAATTTTGGAGCTTTAAGATCTAATGTTTAGCTTACTGGATTTCCGACTTGTGTGGGGCCTGCTACCCCTTTCTTTTGGCCGGGAGTGAAGTATAACATTCCCATTTCAAATATAATTATACCCCATGAAATGAGAATGTTTTCCCAATTTCAGAGGTTGGAAGCATTTGAAGGGCTCAGAAGAAGATAGGAAATCTCCATTTGAAATGAGAATGTTTACCTAATTCCTGTACAATCCTTATACCTTGGAATTACATAACTTGTTTTTTTGTTTTATAGTCTCATAGCTGGAAGAAACTTACCTTGAGTCTCAGATGAGACTTTGGACTTTTAAGTTGATACTGGAACAAGTTAAGACTTTGGAGGACTGTTGGGAAGGGATGGTTATATTTTGCATGTAAGAAGAACATGATATTTGGGAGACTGGGGGAAGAATGCCATATTGGTTTTCATGAGAGCTGGTTGTTAAAAAGAGTCTCTCCCCTTACACACTCCTCTCTCACCATGTGATTTCTGCACATGCTCAGTCCCTTTGCCTCCTGCCAAGAATGGAAGCAGCTTGGGGGGCCTCATCAGAAGCTGAAGGTCTCACCTACTTGTAAAAGTTTATCATAATCTTCAAATCAATACTCATGGCACTTTCATAGTCATTTGTGGACATGATCACAGGGGTGAAAAATTTGAATCACCTGATGGACACATTTCCAGCTGAAATCAAACAGAGTAATGGCCTGCCTCTGAATGCTATGTTTTTGAACTTTTGTGCCTTTTTGTTACTTTAGCTATTTGAATGGCCCTCAAGTGTAGTGCTGAAGTGCACTTAGTGTTTTCAAAGACAAGAGGGCTATAATGTGCCTCACAAAGAAAACAGTCATGTGTCATTTAAAATACGGATGCAATCTGAGACACACGTCATGAGACAGTTTTGTTATTGTGTGAACATTACAGAGTATGCTTACATAAAAATAGATGGTATAGCCTATTAAACACCTAGGCTGTATGGTCTAGCCTGTTTTTCCTAGGCTACAAACCTGGACAGTACTTTACTGTATTAAATACTGTAGGTAACTGCAAAATTATGGTATCTGTGTGTCTAAATATAGAAATGGTATAGTAAAAATATGGTATTATAATTTTACAAGACCATTACTATCTATGCAGTCCATCATTGACTGAAATGTTGTTGTGCAGTGCATGACTTCACATATTCCAGCTAAGTTTTTTTCTAGCAGGAGCTACAGTGCTGTCAGCTGTGAGTCCAGTGTTAATGAATCAACAATATAAAAACAGGAACAAATAAGTTGTCCTTAAACAATATAAAACAATGTTGAGTACTGATTAATTGACAAAAATGTTGTAACTAGAGGCTTGAAGGAAATAAATCCCATAGTTTCTCTAAACAGCAATGATTCAGTATTTGCTAATTCAGCCTTTGTGATGACTTTACATAACACAACCACCACAAATAGTGGGAACCAACTGTACTTGGATGTCTGTCCTCTCACAAAAATGATTTTGTGGTTGAGGTTTAGAAGAATGAGAAAGATATAAAAGTGGTATCTCTCTTTCTCTCTCCCTCTTTTTTTTAAGACGGAGTGACAGAGTCATGACTCAATATCGGCTCACTGCAAACTCCACTTCCCGGATTCAAGTAATTCTTGTGCCTCAGCCTCCGAAGTAGCTAGGACTACAGGCGCCTGCCACCATGCCCAGGTAATTACTGTAGTTTTAGTAGGGATGGGTTTCACCATGTTGGTCAGGCTGGTCATCAACTCCTGACCTCAAGTAATCTGCCTGCCTCAGCCTCCCAAAGTGCTGGTATTATAGGCATGAGCCATCGCACCCAGCAAAGAGTAGTATCTCTTAATCTCTCTCTCTCTCCCTCCCTCTCTCTCTCTCTCTCTCTCGTGTGTGTGTGTGTGTGTGTGTGTGTGTGTGTGTGTGTGTGTGTGTGTGTGTATCTCTATTCTGACAACTGATGGGAAGCAGGAATCCATGGAAGTTTTCAGAATATAAAAATTCTTCCTGCCTGTAAATGGCACATATATGCATATCTGAAGAGAAGAAGTCTCATTATCTTGGTAAGGTAGATATCAGTGAGTTCTGACCAGCAGCCGTTCCTTCTGGCCCCTATCTGTGGTCAGAAGTCAGCCCATTTCTCCTGAAAAGTAAATGCACCACATAGGTTTGCAGCTGACCCAGTACTGATGTTATCCTGCTTTCCTAGTGTTTATATAGTCTGATCCACACTCATGACTTGTGTTGGAGAACTAGGGAAAATGAAAGCAAATTTTGCCTGCATATTCTTAAATTGTCTTTTTCACCTAAGAGGTAAAATTATTGCATTCATGTCAGTTCTTTATCACTTTCCAGCTGGATAACACAAGTCCCTTTAGTTAAACTAAAAAACAGCTCTGTATCTTGTTTTTGTTCAACACCACAATGTGGGATTGTTTTCTGAAGACAGTGGTGAGCCTCTAGAAATTTCTGTCTAGAGACTGTGGTGTGGGATACAGATTCTAACATGACTGGGGGTACTTTGAAAGAAAATGTGGCACTAGAAACTGGTATATCTTAGAGCCTGTTTTATTGGGGCCATCTTTACATATGCCATTTCATGTAGTATATATGATTATGATTTTTGGATTTGAGTCCAGCCACAGAAATAAAAATGCTGGAGTCCTAAGTTAATCTTAGTTCCCAATTCCCCTCTACCATCTTTCCTTTGTCTTCCATTGTGTGCCCATCCAGGTTTTACTTCATTCATTTCTGAGCATTTGCCACGTGAAGGGTTTCTAAACTTCCAGGTTCTGAAGGGACAAAATCTTGTCTTTTGGAGACAGTTCTATTCAGTACAATTATTTTCTCTTGACTCTATTATAAATTTTCTTTATGTTTTCATCCATTATATATCCCTCCCCTTTTATCTCATTGAACAATCATTTTCCAAGTGTTGGAGAAAGGAAGTTTAGAGAACTAAATATAATGGGATTGGGGAGAGAAGGATTAGATTAAAAGTCAATGGCAGTCTCTGTCTTCAAGTAATTTATAATCTAGTGAGTTTGCATCTTATTCCCCCAGAATACACTTTAGTGCTTTATTCTTCTTACATTTGCATCTTTGTGTATGAGCATTGCCTAAATTTTGTCATTCTCTCTCATCTCCTTCTCTTCTACACCCTGCTTAGGCAATTTAATTCCACTTCTGTGGTTTGCATTATCAGCCTACTACCCAAAATACTTCTTTAAGCCTGATCTCTCTATCTTTGCCAAGGTCTGGACCTTTATTTCCATCTGTCTATTGTGTATTTTCCCTTGGATAAGACCACTGAATTCTCACATGCTGCATTGCTTATGAAGACAGGGCTAGGGAAGAAGCCTATTAACTGAATGACAAACCAAGTTCTTGATACATTACTTCAAGGACTCAAGGAAACATACCAATCCAAAAACTCTGCATTTTTAAAAAAAAATAAATATTGCAGTAATGTCAACACTTGAGAAGACACTGGAAAACATGAATTAAAATGAGATTTTTATGATGAACAATGGAAAAATTGCTCATTTGGTTTTTATTGAACATAATTACTTTAAGTCAAAGAATTTGAGAACAAACAATAAACAATTGGAACACAAAGTTACTTTCAAAATAAAAATGCAAATGTTAACGTGAGTACACCAAAGTCCTCCATTGTGTATGAAGTATATTTCTAAAATCCTACTATCAGAAAGCTTGTAGTAAATGCTCCTGCTTGATCTAAAGATTTCAAGTAGGCCAGGTATGGAGGCTCATGCCTGAAATCACAGCACTTTGGGAGGTCGAGGTGGGCATATCACCTGAGGTCAGGAGTTCGAGACCAGCCTGGCCAACATGGCAAAACCTCGTCTCTACTAAAAAATACAAAAATTAGCCAGGCATGGTGACGGGTTCCTATAATTCCAGCTACTCAGAAGACTAAGGCAGGAGAATCACTTGAACCTGGGAGGCGGAGGTTGCAGCGAGCCGAGATCACGTCGTTGCACTTCAGCCTGGGCAACAAGAGCAAAACTGTGTCTCAAAAAAGGGAAAAAAGATTTCAAGTAAATGACTCAACATGTTTAAACTGAAATCTTAATCCCCCCCTCACACACACATACACACACAGCTATTTTGCCTCTTCTTCTTATAGTATTAGTTGATGGTATCATAAAAATAATATAGGCACATTCTTTGAATAACTGAAAGTCAGTAGTAAGTAAAAAATTAACATTTTTAAATTCCCTATTCATACCTTCTTTCATGAGTCCCATTTCTTAGTGGGATTACACATGCTTTTATTTCTTCTCATGGTTGCTAAGATAATATTAAACAGTATATTACTGCATATTTTTTGATGTATCTATTGACTCTTTGCTATGACAAATAGGACTGGGCTCACATATGCTAGCTACTTCCAAGTTTTGTTAAATTGTGTATTTAAAATTGTGTTTCTTGTTCCATCAAATTTAGAGAATAGGTCTTGATTACCCATTATTTGCGATGGGGAAATTCTGTTTTTCTAAAAAGCAAAAAATAAAAACATTGGAGACTGTTTCCAATGTTAATAACTTTAAGTGAATTCTTCTTTCCTCTAATTTCTCAATATCATGTCACATTTTAGTATGCTTTCTACTGGAACAATGATGTTCTTATACATCCTTTAAGTTTTCTTGTTGATTCTGACTCCTGTTTTTCACATGCTAACAAAAGAAACACACTTTTTCTAAGTCCATAGGATTTCCTGGCTTTTCAATTCTATTATTAAATATTTAATAGTCTTATTCCCTCTTAGAAATTAAACCATTAAGGTGCCCTGAATTGTGTTCAAATTTGGATTTAGTGCTTTATGAGCTTGCTGTAGAGCTATCTTTCCAGAATCTCTTCCCATTTTATTGTTTATTAATCAGGCTATTCTAAATGTTGTAACATCTCCAAATATCAGATGCTTAATTTTATAAGAAGTCTATTTTTTCACTCATATCCCAATCCACCTAGAAACAGAAGAGAGTTCCACTCTATTCAGACACTCAGAAGCAGAGATTTCCATCAGATGAGTGAGCTATCTTCTATGTCCTCCATCTCCTCTGTAATCAGCCAGGGGCAAAGAGAGGAAACAGAGAAAGCACATGTGCTATTAATCTTCTTGGGCCAGAAGTGGCACTCATGACTTCAATATTCCATTGTTTTGTTTTGTGTGTGTCTATATATATATATTTATTTTATTGCATTTTAGATTCTGGGGTACATGTAAAGAACATGCAGGATTGTTGCATAGTACATACATGGCAACGTGGTTTGCTGCCCATCCCATCACCTATATCTGGCATTTCTCCCCATGTTATCCCTCCCCAACTCCCTACCCACCACTGTCCCCAAACAGACAGTGTGTGATGCTCCCCTCCCTGTGTCCATGTGTTCTCATCGTTCAACACCCGCCTATGAGTGAGAACATGCGGTGTTTGATTTTCTGTTCTTGTGTCAGTTTGCTGAGAATCATGATGTCCAGGTTCATCCATGCCCCTACAAAGGACATGAACTCATCATTTTTTATGGCTGCATAGCATTCCATGGTGTGTATGTGCCACATTTTCCCTATCCAGTCTATCATCGATGGGCATTTGGGTTGGTTCCAGGTCTTTGCCATTGTAAGTAGTGCTGCAGTGAACATACATGTGCATGTGTCCTTATAATATAACCATATTCCATTGTTAAGAGCAGTAACATGGTCTACCCTGATGGAGAGATCACAAAAAACAGATCCACTGTTTGCTTCAGAAGAGATAAAGATCACAGGCTCTACTCAGACTCCTGAGTCAGTCCCATGGGTTGTTCTTTTCATATTTTCTTTTGTGTTACAACACATTATAAAGATTTTTTTTCCTCAGAAGGCTGCATGAAGACAAATGGCCTGAGTCCTTTTGTGTCTGGGAATTTCTTTATTAACTCTTATACTTAGTATTGTGTCTGGGTGTGGAAATCTGGGTTAAAGATAATATTTTCCTTAAAGTGTTATACTTAATGCCCTGCTGTCTTACAGAATCTCCCTCATACTCTCTGTTCTCTAAAACTCCTTTGGATAGTTGATGACACTGAAACTGGCCCAATTGTAGAACTAGTATTTACATTTTTTTGAATAAACATATAAATTGAAACTCATTTTTTTAAAACTTGAAACTCATTTTTGTCTCATCTGAATTCCTTCCTCAGGAAACCATCCCTCAAGCAAGAAATTAAAACTCTTCAAATCACCACATTCAGACAATGAGGTGCTAGACCCCCATCCATCATGATCGCTTCCTTACCCCTCTTTAATTCTTGTTTTCCTGCCTTCTCTGCTATGCCCTCTCAGTTTTTGTCAACTGAGGAGAGGGATTTGAGACTTTATCTCTCATTCTCCTTGGCTGCAGCACCTGATGTAAGCCTTCTTCCCTGGCAATATTCCTTGTCTCAGTGATTGGCTTTCTGTGTAGTGAGCAGCAGGACCTAGACCAAATCTCGGACATTATGGTAATAATCCTTCTGGAATAACCTTTTAAAACTTTACTTTTATATTTTCTTTATTTTTCTGTTACTGAGTCTTAAAGAAATTTCAGCTATCATATTTTTAATTTCCATTAATATGTTGTCTCCTAATCCTTTTATATCAACACAATAATATTATTTTACCTGTTCTGAAAGTCTCTGAGAAGTCTCATTAAAATAGTTTTGAGAGGGCTGGACACAGTGGCTCATACCTGTAATCACAGAACTTTGGGAGGCCAAGGTGAGAAGATCACTTGAGATCAGGAGTTTGTGACCAGCCTGGCCAACGTGGTGAAATTATCTCTATTAAAAATACAAAAATTAGCTGGGCATGGTGGCACACACTTATAATCCTGGCTACTCAGGAGGCTGAGGAAAAGAATTGCTTGAACTCAGGAGGCAGAGATTGCCATGAGCAGAGATTGCACCACTGCACTGCAGCCTGGGTGATGGAGTGAGACTCAGTCTCAAAAAAAAAAAAAGAATAGTTTCAGGAGATCTCATATTCTGTAGATTATCTATGCACTCCAATGTTAGGCATTTTTGTGTGTGTGTCCATCTTGATTTTTCTATCTTGTCCTCTATTTCAATCAAATGTTTAGAGACAGCTGATTAAAAGAAGTAATTTAAATGAGTTTTCTTTATGGTTTAAGTCTGCTTCCCTGATTTCTTAAATGTTCCTTATATAATTCTATGTATAAGGGAGACATTTTTCAATAGGAAGATTTTTTGTACAGTATAGATCTAGTGATGTAAGGAAAAATATGTTTGGTGTTTGCTCCAGATTCCTGCCAAAGAGCTCTTAAAACTGAGATAAGAAAGTCAATGGTAGCTTGATGAGAATAGCCTTGAATCTATAAATTACTTTGGGGAGCATGGCCAGTTTCAAGATATTGATTCTTCCTATCTTTGAGGATGGAATGTTTCTGTGTCCTCTCTTATTTCCTTGAGCAGTGGTTTATAGTTCCCCTTGAAGAGGTCCTTCACATTCCTTGTAATTTGTATTCCTAGTTATTTTATTCTCTTTGTAGCAATTGTAAATGGGAATTCACTCATGATTTGGCTCTTTGTTTGTGTATTATTGGTGTATAGGAATGCTTGTGATTTTGTATCCTGAGACTTTGCTGAAGTTGCTTATCAGCTTAAGGAGTATTTGGGCTGAGACATGGAGTATTTGGGCTGAGACATGGAGTTTTCTAAGTATATAATCATGTCATCTGCAAACACAGAGAATTTGACTTCCTCTTTTCCTATTTGAATACCGTTTATTTCTTTCTCTTCCTGGTTGCCCTGACCAGAACTTCCAATACTGTGTTAAATAGGAGTGGTGAGAGAGGGCATCCTTGTCTGGTGCTGGTTTTCAAGGGAAATGCTTCCAGCTTTTACCCATTCAGTGTGATATTGGTGATGGGTTTGTCATAAATACTTCTTATTATTTTGAGATATGTTCCATCAATATCTAGTTTACTGAGGTGGTTTTTTTTTTTTTTTAGCTTGAAGGGGTTTTGAATTTTATGAAAGGCCTTGTCTGCATCTATTGAGATAATCATGTGGTTTTTGTCATTGGTTCTGTTTATGTGATGGATTATGTTTATGGATTCGCATATGTTGAACCAGCCTTGCATCCCAGGAATGAAGCTGACTTGATTGTGGTGAATAAGCTTTTTGATGTGCTGCTGGATTTTATTTGCCAGTATTTTATTAAGGATTTTTACATTGATGTTCATCAGAGATATTAGCCTGAAATTTTCTTTTTTGTTGTTGTATTTCTGCCAGTTTTGGCAGCTAACATTGACTTTCTTCACAGAATTAGGAAAAACTACTTTAAATTTCACATGGAACCAAATAAGAGCCCATATAGGCGAGACAATCCTAAGCAAAAAGAATAAAGCTGGAGGCATCATGCTACCTGACTTCAAACTATACTACAAGGCCACAGTAACCAAAACGGCCTGGTACTGATACCAAAACAGACATATAGACCAGTGGAACAGCACAGAGGTCTCAGAAATAACAACACACGTCTATAACCATCTGATCTTTGACAAACCTGACAAAAACAAAAAATGGGGAAAAGATTCCTTATTTAATAAAAGATGTTGGGAAAACTGGCTACCCATAGGTAGAAAACTGAAACTGAACCCCTTCCTTACAATTTATATATAAAATTAACTCAAGATGGATTAAAGGCTTAAATGTAAGACCTAAAAACCATAAAACCCTTGAAGAAAACCTAGGCAATACCATTCAGGACATAGGCATGGGCAAAGACTTCATGACTAAAACACCAAAAGAAATTGCAGCAAAAGCCAAAATTGACAAATGCAATCTAATTAAACTAAAGAGCTTCTGTGCAGCAAAAAACAAACAAACAAACAAAACAAAAAAACTATCATCAGAGTGAATAGGCAACCTATAGAATGGGAGAAAATTTTTGCGATCTATCCATCTGACAAAGGGCTAATATCCAGAATCTATAAGGAACTGAAACAAATTTGCAAGAAAAAACCAAACAATTGAATCAAGAAGTGGGTGAAGGATATGAACAGACACTTCTCAAAAGAAAACATTTATGCAGCCAACAAACATATGAAAAAACTCATCATCGCTGGTCATTAGAGAAATGCAAATCAAAACCACAATGAGATACTACCTCACGCCAGTTAGAATGGTGATTGTTAAAAAGTCAAGAGACAACAGATGCTGGAAAGGATGTGGAGAAATAGGAACACGTTTATACTGTTGTTAGAAGTGTAAATTAGTTCAGCCATTGTGGAAGACAGTGTAGTGATTCCTCAAGGATCTAGAACCAGAAATACCATTTGACCCAGCAATCCCATTACTGGATATATACTCAAAGGATTATAAATCATTCCACTATAAAGACACATGCACACCTATGTTTACTGCAGCACTGTTCACAATAGCAAAGACTTGGAACTAACCCAAATGCCCATCAATGATAGACTGGATAAAGAAAATGTGGCACATATGCACTGTAGATTACTATGGAGTCATAAAAAAGGATGAGTTCATGTCCTTTGCAGGGACATGGATGAAGCTGGAAACCATCATTCTCAGGAAACTAACACAAGAACAGAAAGCCAAACACTGCATCTTCTCACTCATAAGTGGGTGTTGAATGATGAGAACACATGGACACATTGAGGGGAACATCACATGCTGGGGCCTGTCAGGGGGTGGAGGCAAGGGGAAGGATAGCATTAGGAGAAATACCCAATGCTTGCAGGGCTTAAAACCTAGATGACAGGTTGATGGGTGCCGCAAGCCAGCATGGCACATGTATACCTATGTAACAAACCTGTGTGTTCTGTACATGTATCCCAGAACTTAAAGTATATTTCTAAAAAAAACCTAAGATAAGTATTTCTTTTGTATGCTAATGAGATAACTCATGGTGAGGGTCTGTAGATAGCTTCAGATGGGGATTGTTTGCCAAGAAAATCAAACATGTGATTAGAGAGTTAGGACTTTCAGCCCTATTCCTAAAACGAGGGGCTAGAGATTGAGTTTAATCAACAATAATAATAATTTAATCAATTTCTACCCACTTTAATGAAACCTTTATGAAAACAACAGCATTCAGGGACTTTCTGATTATTGATGTGCTGGGAGGGTAGCCCTCCCTGTTTCTGCAGAGACGGATGTTCTTGCACTCAGAACTCTTCTGAACCATGCCTCATGTGCCTCTTTATCTTAGCTGCTTATTTGTATCCTTTAAACACTAAGTTTAGCACTTTTCTGAGTTTTGTAAGTTGTTCTAGAGAATGGTAAAACTTGTTCTAGAGAATGGTAAAGCATCACAGACACTTGCAAATTTGTAGGTGATTGAGCAGAAGCATGAGTAACCTGGGGACATCATTTGAAGCTGGCATCTGAAGTAGGGACAGTCTTGTGAGACCGAGCCCCTAACTCACGGGGTCTGTGCTAACTTTGGGTAGTTAGTGTCAGAATCAAATTTTGTATACCCAACTGGTGTGGGAGAACTGAATTGGTTGGAGCTGGAAAAATAAAACACAGTTGTGTAGAGCAGAAAGTTAGCCTGAGCTCTTCTCTTAATATTCTTGGAACTAACACACTAACAGCCTTAACTTTTCCCTAAAACATCTATCCATTTTCCCCAAAAGCAAAGCTCATCCTATTTGGTGTCAGTGGTAGGCAGAATAATGGTCTCCCAAAGATGCCTGCTTTCTAATCTCTTGTTGCATGGGGCAAGGTGGAAATTACGGGTGCAGATGGAATTGAGATTGCTAATCTGCTTACCTTGAGATAAGGAGATTTTCCTGGGATATCCAGATGGGCCCAATATAATCACAAAATCCTTATATGTGAAAGAGGAAGGTAGGAAAGTCAGTATTAATGCCTGTATTAGTCTGTAGATGTACCCAAGACTGGGTAATTTACAAAAGAAGGATGTTTAATGGACTTAGCAGTTTCATGTGGTTGGGAAGGCCTCACAACCATGGTGGAAGGAAAGTAGGAGCAAGTTGTGTCTTACATGGATGGCAGCAGGCAAAGAGAGAGCCTTTACAGTGAAACTCATTTTTAAAACCATCAGATCTCATGAGACTTATTCACTATCATGAGAACAGCATGGGAAAGACACACCTCCATGATTCAATTATCTTCCACTGGTTCCCTCCCACAGCATATGGGAATTATGGGAGATACAAGATGAGATTTGGGTGGGGACACAGAGCCAAATTATGTCAATGACCAAGAGAGATTTGAAGTTGCTACACTGTTGGCTTTGAAGATTTAAGAAGGGACCATGAGGCAAGATGAGGGTGGTTTCTGGAAGCTGGGAAAAATTAGAAAACTGACATTCCCCTAAAGCTTCCAGAAGAAACACATTCTTGCTGACACTTTAACTTTAGCTCATTGAGGTCTATTTCAGACTTATGATATCTATTACTGTAAAATACATTCTTGTAGTTTTAAAGTCCCTAAGTTTGTGGTAATTTGTTACAACAGCAGTAGAAAACTGACATAGTCTTCTGTCAGTGTTTGACTCAGTTGAGTATTTGCTGTGTATTTTTTAAAAACTTCCTTTCCTGGATGCTATGCTCCCATGCCTTTCTGTTTTCTTGCCTCCTTTCTGGTTCATCCTTCTTTGTCTTTGAAATTTCCTTCTCATAACCTGTAAATGTTAAATAATTTCATGTTTGTGATACAGGCACTTTTGTATTTTTCTTTCTATGTACTCTTCCTAGATGATTTCATTGGTACCCTTGGTTTTAAGTATAATCTTTATGCTGACAACACCAGAAGTTTCTCTTGAGTTGAGCCCTCCTCTGTACATTTATGGAATTGTGTATCCAATTGCTTACTTGATATCCTCACTTGGGTGTTTCACAGTTCTTCTCAATTTGACGTTTTGATGCTGGACTTATGATTTTCTTTTGAATCTTGTGATATGTGCCTTGGTTAATGTCTTACTTCATTCAGTAAGTAAGTCTTACTTCATTTAGTAAGTAATGTCTTACTTCATTTGTGCTAAAGGAATACCTGAGGCTGAGTGATTTAAAAGAAAAAAGGTTTATTTGGCTGATGGTTCTGCAGACTATACAAGAAGCATGGCATCTGCATCTGTTTCTGGTGAGACCTCTGCTTACACCGATGGCAGAAGTTAAAGGGGAGCCTTTGTGTGCAGAGATGACATATTGGGGGAGGAAGCAAGAGAGCAAATGGGGAAATGCCAGACTTTTTTTTTTTTTTTTTTTTTAACAATCAGCTCTTGTAGAAACTAATAGAGCAATAATTCACTCATTAATGCAGGGATGGCACCAAGCCATTCATGTAAAATGTGCCCCAAGGGCCCACACATCTCCCACTAGGCCCACCTCCCAGCACTGGTATACTGGGGATTACATTTCAATATGATATTTGGAATGATTAAATATCCAAACCACAGATGTCAGGTATGGCCATGGTAAGGCTGCATTATAAACTGCCCCCAAATTTAGTAACTGTACATGTTTATTCTGACATGCCCAGGTCTGTGGAGTCTGGGTCATTGTGATTCTGGATATAGACCGATAGCCCAACTCAACTGCCCTCCTAGAGGTTTTCTTTTTCCAGGAAATGCCTTTGCCAATTACCTTGTTGCTCAAGCCAGAAACGAGGGTGTTGATCTTTTGTTCTCTCTCCATCTTCACATCCATTTGCTCTATAAGTCCTTTATTTTTGCCTCCAAAATGTATCTCAAATCTGCCTACTTTCCTGCTGTCTCCATTTTATCACTATATCCAAGCCACTGTAATATTTTCTTCTGGAGTACAGTTACCTTCACTCATTCTTTTTTCATCAATAAATATGTATTAATTGAGTATCTTTTCAGTGTCACATAGAGTACTTTTCTTATTGATCCTAAATAAGCCTTTGCCTTTATTCACCATCAGAACTTGCTAATTTCTTGGGACATCTTTGTTTTAAGAAACACAGAAACATTTTGATTAAAACTAAGGCAACTCTGCCTTCATGGAGCTTATAATCTAGGGAGGGAAGGAAAACGTTTTGCCTATTTTTCTTGCCTCCTCTTATGCCTTCCACCATTCCATCTACTTCACTGAAGCCAGAGTAATTTCAGTAGTGAGAGAAGTGATGTTATCCTCTTGCTTGTACTCTTTAATGGCTTCATATTGTGGGTAAATCAATATCCTGATTCCTTTTTGGGGCCTAGCAAGCCCCGTGTGATCTCTGCTTGAGCACCTCTCACCTCATCTCAGCCCCTTTCCATCTCACATACTGTGCCCCAGCTACAATGAGCTCCTTTCCAATTTCTAAAATCCATCAAGCTCCTGTCTAGCCTAGAGGATGCATGCTAGTTTCCAGCTTAGAATACTATGTTCCTGGATCTTTGCAGATCTCTGCTTTAAGATTCCCTTTTCAGTGGCTTTTCTAATGACCTTAATTAAGACAGATTTCTAATTTCTTAGAGTATTTTGTTCACTAAACTTATAGTGCATGTATGTGTGTGTATATATATATTTATAAATACACACACACACATATATATATATATATGTGTGTGTGTGTGTATATATATTTACCTATTTAGTTTGTTTTGGTCAGCTAGATTCTGCATAGGGTCTATGCTTGTTTTACTTACCTCTGTGTACTTAGTTCCTAGTACAATGTCTGGCATAAAGTAGGCACTCAAAACATGCCTATAGATTAAATATTCTCAGAAATGGTGGTGTTTCAGGTATGGGTTAAAAGTAACTGGGGAGATGTAAATATCATGGAGCTGGGCCTAAAGTCCCAGTGATGCCATCTTAACATCCCTCAGACCATAGAATGCAGGCTTACTGTGTAAGTCGGCAGGTTGGAGCAGTAAGCTTGGCCTCGTTAAAATAAATTATTTTATAATTAGCCAATAATAGGGTTGGGCTGGGTGAATGACTTGTTTAGGGTAATACAGGAAAATCTCTGTGGAGCTGGGTGAGAGCCAGCAGCCAGGCCAATCCACTGGAGGCCAGGTCCTCACATATAGTTTCCAATATAGGCCCTGTGGGATAACTCAACGTCCCAACCCCACTGTGACCCACTCACCCACGAGGGAAGGCTCACACCAAGCTTGAGGGTTTCCAGGCCACTTTGCTTATGATTTGGCTTATGGTTCCTGCTTCTCTTCTTTAATGCTCCTTGGGCTCCTGACCTTAAATCAAGCTCTCGGGCTTTCCTTCTGCTCAGAATGAGCTGGTGACTTTTAATTGTATTTTTCCACTCGGGGGTCTTCGAAATCTGCATTGCTTTGCATTTGTGGGTTTAGCGTGACCTTTAATGTTCTCTTGGCAGATTTCTGTTATTGGAAGGGATGGGATTTTTGATTTGTTAGAGAGAATGGAGTCTCAGCTTTGGACTTCAGACCTTAAGCTTTCTGTTATAAATGGAGAGATGACTAATAACTATTTAGTGTGTAATGATGGCTTAGCAGTATTTGCCACTGATTTAGGTTCTCTGGCTCCATTGCCATGAACATTTTTCTGACTTAAACGTTTCTCAGTTCTTCAGCCAGCAGCTATTCACATTTTTTAAGTCCTCAAACCTCCTGAAATTATGATTTCACATTTCTAATAGGCTCCTTTCACTTTTCAATCAAAAAGCCCTCTTGTTCCTTATAGTATGTGTCCCAAAGTGAATTTTATACAAATCACAAGTGGAGAACACAAAGGTTAAAGCCTTAATTTTTCCTAATGGGACCCACACCCAATACCACTATCCTTTACTCTTGGCTATGCCTGAAGTAGGTGTGTGAAAGAAATAAGGGATAAGCACAGAGGGAAAAAAACCACAAAAAGCAGCAGCTCTCGATGGAGTAGGAATGTGTGATTAAATCTTCCTCACCTTCATCAGCTGCTGGAGTCTCTTTCCCAGGGGGAGAGGAGAGACACCCACATAAGAACTCAAAGGTTCCCTTAGGGAACCTTAGGCTACTACTTCAAACTAATGCCTTAGGATAGCAATTATTTGTTATTGAGACATCCAGGAAATATGAATTGATTCGTGCTTGTAAAGACAGGAGAGACAGTCCCTGGTCTCACGTGTGTGTGTGTGTGTGTGTGTGTGTGTGTGTGTGTGTGTGTTAAATTTATAAAGGTAGGCAGTAGTGAAGAAAACACTGAAGGTTCAGAATTTTGAGGTTATAATAATAGTAATAACAACAATAAATACTTCTATAATATGTACCATGTACAGTGAGGTTTCTGTGTGATAGAAACTATGCTAATTGCTTTACCACACTAAATTCTCTTTACAAGCAGAAGAGGTAGGCACTTCTGGGACCTCTGTAACACAGATACAAAAACTAAAATCAGCAAGATTTTTCATTTGCTTATGGTCACAAAGCCCAAAATTGATAGATTTTAATCCAGATCTTTATGAACCTTCATTTTATGCTTTTAACCACAATATTGGTGGAAATTCTGGAGGGGTAAAGATTGGGATTTTCAATGACTCTTCTAACTTCATAACTCTATGACTCTGTGATATAGAGAACTCAGGGATTATCAGTGGAGACACTGAGAGATAACACAGGTTCTGGGCATCAGGCCTGTGAGGCTGCATGATAGGGAAAGTAGAGCTCTTGGGGTTAGAGGGCTATGATTTTGGTACTGACTCTACTTCTTTGTGGCTGTAAGACCTTGATTTCTTCTTCTTTAAAGTTACAGTTGTAACACCAACTCTCACTACTCTTGAGCAATGGGGAAATGGGAAAATGAGGTAATGGTTATGAAAATATTTTGAAAGTATATTGAGTTTGCAGTTGTAGGGAAAGACCCATTGTTACACTCATAGAAGACACTGTTAGATGTGGCTTCTGGTTCCATGGACAAACAAAGTTATAAAGTAATGACAGCTGCCATCCATTGACTGCATACTGTGTGTCAGGAAATTGACCTGTTACTCAGTGTTTCAATTTGGTCTTGGAAGTTCTTCAAGCTACCTATTATTACACCCATTATAGAGAAACACACAAGCTCATTAAGGCGAAGTAACTAGGCTATTAGAATGAGGCAGTGGATAAGTTGGGATTCAAACTCAGATCAGCCTGATTAACACATCACTGATCTACTATGTGGCTTTTCTTGGCCAGATTAGTTTTATCTTCTTTCATTAATTTCCTTTTATTGGTTGATCAAGTTAGTTTTAAAGATACATTGAATGATAGAACTGGAAGCTCTCTTAGAAATTCTTAAGTCTGTCAAAACACCTGCTACAATTTCTTAAAAAGCATATTCAAGGCCCATTGCTTGTCTTTAGTGTATAAAGATCTTCTGGTTTCAAATAGTAGAATCCCAATAAAAGTTGGCTTTTCCAGAAATGAAGAAGTCATTTCAGGCCTGGCTGGATCAAAGGACTCAGTCCATATCATCAGGATTCATATCTTCCTTTGTGTTGGCTTGTTTTCATGTTCCACGTGATGACCCCTAGCAGTTCCAGTTTTACATCATCCTTGCTATGGGTAGTACCAGAAGTAGTCTCTCTCCAACCTTGATCTAATTCTTACCAGTCTCAGATGGATCATGCCCCCTTCAATGAGTCAATCACCATATTCAGAGGAAAGACCATGTGGTTGGTTGAGGCTCAACTCCCATTTCCACTCCAAAACTGTGTGCCATGTGTAGGAGATAAATTGTTCCCAAAAGAAAAGTTGGGCTGCTATTTCTGGAGGAAGTGGGTATGAATGGTGAATGAACAAAAACAACTCCCATGCCTATGAAGGTACAAATTCATGTGAAGATGTCATTCAAGTTACTTCCTTGCTTGACATCCATCTTGAAATTTCCTCTTGACATCTCACAGGTAGATTCCATGGCTCTTATTTTGGCATAGTGCTTGCTACATGATGCTTCCTTAGTCATACACAGTATAGTACCTGTGAATGTTGGTATCCCAAGCATAAGAAAGATTCCTGGATATGGACTAGTGAGAAGGCAAGGCAGACATGTAAGAGTAGGAGAAACATTAAGCAACATACATTCCTAGCTGATATTGTTAGGCAATGACAATTACTCATACAGGTGACGTAGAAATTGAGGAAGAGTGAAGATGCTCTTTCCATTTAGACTACTGAATATCTCCAGGTAAAAAGCACTGATACTATTTTCTCTCTTAAAAATCCTTATTCATGTGAAGCTCTAGAGTTATTAAATTGGAAGAGCCCTATAGAGAAACCTAGTTTAACTCACAGTTTGGATTTTTGACCAAACTGAGTGATAGGGTTTGGTTGTGTCCCACCCAAATCTCATCTTGAATTGTAACTCCCACCATCCCACATGTCATGGGAGGAAGCCAGTGGGAGGTAATTGAATCATGGGGTTGTCTTTCCTGTGCCGTTCTCCTGATAGTTAATAAGCCTTATGAGATCTGATGGCTTTAAAAATGGGAGTTTCCCTGTACAAGCTCTCTCTCTATGTCTGCCACTATCCACATAAGATGTGACTTGCTCCCGGCTTTCTGCCATAATTATGAGGCCTCCCCAGCCATGTGGAACTGTAAATCCATTAAACCTTTTTTCTATATAAATTATCCAGTCTTGGGTATGTCTTTATTAGCAGCAGGAAAACGGACTAATACACTGGTACTCAGTGAACTCAAGTGGCTTCTCTAACATCATACAATTAGCAAAAAAATAACAGCTTAGCTCAGAATTAAAAGCTCTTGACTCGATACTCACTGAAGGACGACTGGCTAATGCAGGTCCTCTGCAGCACATCATATATGAATAGGTGAGAAGCTGTACCCAGCAAGGATTGCAGTGTCCACTAGGACTCACATGCTCTTTCTTTCTTGGCCTTGAATGTTCCCATAAACATTTCAGTGTTGGAGGAATGGTTACAGACCCAGACCTCAATGTTTGCGCTCCTGTTCTGCCTTAGATTAAGTTAAATATTGTTTGTAGATGATACAGATAAATTGGCTCAACTGTGAGCCTGTCTAGATGGTTTAAAAGGATGCTGTTTATTTCTCTAAGGAGGTTGCCCAGCTGGGTAAGAGGGCTGTTGGATTATTGCCTTATTTTACACACAGCCTTCCTATTTATCTCAGGGCTTCACTTCAGAGAGTGCACTTCACTAGTCTGCCTGGTTGTCATCTGTCAGGCTCCTGTTGGACTCAAGTGCCCCAATTCCAATGATTTTGTCATCTTCCTCCCTCCTGACCACTGCCCACCAGTGCCAAGAATGGTGCCAGCAATGCTGTTCCATCAATGAAAACTACATGTAGTATATATAAGACAGTGATTGCTTAATTACAAAGTTAGAACCAGTTCTCAGGCTTCAGGTGTCTGAAAGTGTGATAGACGAGTGACGGGGAACAGTTGGTCCCTGTGTCCATTTAGGCAAAGAAGACATATATGAGGCCAACAAACATATGAAAAAATGTCTATCATCACTGGTCATTAGAGAAATGCAAATCAAAACTACATTGAGATACCATCTCACTCCAGTTAGAATGGTGCTCATTAAAAAATATGGAGACAACAGATACTAGAGAGGATGTGGAGAAATAGGAACACTTTTACACTGTTGGTGGGAGTGTAAATTAGTTCATCCATTGTGGAAGAAAGTGTGGCCCTTCCTCAAGGACCTAGAAATAGAAATTCCATTTGACTCAGCAATCCCATTACTGGATATCTATCCAAAGGATTATAAATCGTTCTATTATAAAGACACATGCACTTGAATATTCACTGCAGCACTGTTGAGAATAGCAGAGACTTGGAACCAACCCAAATGCCCATCAATGATAGACTGGACAGGGAAAATGTGGCACATATACACCATGGAATACTATGCAGCCATAAAAAACAATGAGTTCGTGTCCTTTGTAGGGACATAGATGAACCTGGAAACCATCATTCTCAGCAAACTGACGCAGGAACAGAAAATCAAACACCATATGTTCTCACTCATAGGTGGGTGTTGAACAATGAGAACACATGGACACAGGGAGGGGAGCATCACACACTGGGGTCTGTTGAGGGGGAAATAGGGGAGGGACAGCGGGGGGTGAGAAGTTGAGGAGTGATAACATGGGGAGAAATGCCAGATATAAGTGGTGGGGAAGAAGGCAGCAAACCACATTGCCATGTATGTACCTATGCAACAATCTTGTATGTTCTTCACATGTACCCCAAAACCTAAAATACAATAAAATATGTATTTAAAAAAAGAGAGATTTATATAAAGCAGTTGGAATGTGGATCAGCCATTACAAAGGATGCACTGGCAATGGTTATTAAACTCATTGAAATACTTTTGGTTGTTGTAAAGAGACCAGATTTGAGAACCTGCTTTGCTTGTATTAGAAATACGCCATTTGGAAAAATCACTGACCACCTCATCTTCTCCTCTATAGAGTGGTTTGAGAAGTAAACTAAACTGATGAGGCTGTTACAGGAATCAAAAGCAGATGATGTATAAAGATTCCCACCCAGGATTCATACCCAGTAGTTACTTTAGGTGTTAGCTCCCATCTTTTTCTTTCCTTTTAAAATATTTAATACATTTTATTCAAATAAAATAGGCTTTTAAATAAGAAAGTAAAAGATTATGAAGTCTTGGAAGAAGGATGTATAAATGAAGAGGAAGAAGATGACAAGGATTGAAAAACACTAAGAAAGTTGGGTTGACCAGATTTGGTGTATGAAGGGATGTGAAAGTTAAGGGAGAAGAAATGTCAGTGTCATTCCTAAAGATGATGTGCTGGCTGGAGGGATGGTGTGAGAACTATCCAGGTGGACTGACAAAATAATAAGCATACAATCAAAGAAAGGATCTATCTTCTCATGCATGAGATCAAATCATCTTAGAGTCCCTTTTGCATACTGAGGAGCCTCAACCAGAAGTGAAAAGGTTTTATTTCTCATCCCCCCACACCCCAATCCACATGCAGTGATGCTCTACTGCAGTGATTTCCACTCCTGGATGTGATTCTTCCATGTACAGTGTCTGGACTCTGCTTTCAGAGATTCTGGTTCAGTGGCCTTGGGTGGGTTCTTGTCATCTGCATTTATACACAAAGTGATAGGAATTCACAGCTAGGAATGAAGAATAGAAACAGGAAAAAAGAGTTCAGTGTCAATGTTCTATCAACCCAAGCCATGTTTTCTTTTTTCTTTTTTTTTTTTTAATTTTATTTTTTATTGCATTTTAGGTTTTGGGGTACATGTGAAGAACATGCAATATTGTTGCATAGGTACACACGTGGCAGTGTGATTTGTTGCCTTCCTCCCCTTCACCTCTATCTGGCATTTCTCCCCATGCTATTTCCCCCCAACTCCCCACCCCTCACTGTCCCTCCCCTTTTTCCCCCCAACAGACCCCAGTGTGTAGTGCTCCCCTCCCGGTGTCCATGTGTTCTCGTTGTTCAAAACCACATGATTATCTCAATTGATGCAGAGAAGGCCTTTGACAAAATTCAACAGCCCTTTATGCTAAAAACCCTCAATAAACTAGGTATTGACGGAACGTATCTCAAAATAATAAAAGCTATTTACGACAAACCAACAGCCAGTATCATACTGAATGGGCAAAAACTCCAAGCCATGTTTTCAAAGCGTATTGCCTGTAAAGCACTCTAGGGTACTCTAAGAAAGTGAATTCCCCTAATTTGCACCTGTCTTTTTGATTACTGTGTGGCTGAGTTAAGCCACTTTTCATTTTCTTTGTCCCCAGTCTCTGGGCCTGGATTCCCCTGGTCCTCCTGGGTTAGAGCATCATTGATGGGAAGGATAGGAGGAGATTGCTCATTCATCAGTTTCTTTAGTACTGGCACAGAAGCCAGGGGCATCTCTTTTAGCCATCTCTGTACCTGAGAGCAAGTGAACACCCGTAATTATACTTTTATTAAAGCACTTAAAATTTTCTGTTCTGTTCACAAAGTAGGTATTATTGTCCCTATCCTATGGATGAGAAAACTGAGTCTAAGAGAGTTCAGTAACTGTTCCCAGGTAACGCAGCAATGAAATTGGAGTCCATGTTGACATCCGTGCTTCCTTACTCCTCTCCCCTCCCTTCCCATCCCCCCCTCCTCCCCTCCCCTCCTCTCCCCCCTCCTCTTCCCTC
>PVKP010035634.1:0-23124 GCA_004027715.1 Plecturocebus donacophilus | reverse complement strand
TGTGTGTGTGTGTGTGTGTGTGTGTGTGTGTGTGTGTGTGTGTGTGTGTGTGTGTGTGTGTGTGTGTATTTTGAGACGGTCTGGCTTTATCGTCCAGGCTGAAGTGCAGTGGCACAATCTCGGCTTACTGCAGCCTCCACGTCCCAGGTTCAAGTGATTCTTCTGCCTCAGCCTCCTGAGTGGTTGGGACTACGGATGTGAGCCACCACACCCAGGTAATTTTTGTATTTTTAATAGAGATGGGGTTTCACAATGTTGGCCAGGCTGGTCTCGATCTCCTGACCTCAGGTGATCCACCCACCTTGGCCTCCCAAAATGCTAGGATTACAGGGGCGAGCCACTGCGCACTAAGATGCTTTTCTGGGCAGTGCCTTCATGGTTGTCAGACACCCTCCTGTGTTACCCTCATCCATTCTCAGAGAGAAAGATTTGGCTATGACTTACCCCGTAGGGTGTCCACAGGGAAGGTGGTGGGGTCTGGTGGGGGACGTTCCTTAAAGAAGGGGACATTGTGGCAGATGTGGCCCAGCCCTGGAGACACCCCCTCCCCACCACCTGGAGTTTATACCATTTATGGCCTCCTAACTCATTCATTCAGGTATGAGCTAACTCATTCATTCAGGTATGCATTAACTCACTGACTCATTCAGGTATGCACTCACTAACTAACTCACATATCCTATCCAAGTGCTTCCTAAGGCATCTCAAATGTGCAAATCTTTGGTGAGCCCCCAGTGAGGCTCCTGGCTCTGAATTTGACTCCAGAAAGGTGAGGCCTTGGGGGAGGGGGCTGGGGACTGAGCCACAGAAAGCCTTGCTCAGCTCCCCCAGACCCGGGTGAGCCGGGGTCTGTTTCACAGAGGGCCAAGCTGAGGCCCAGACACTGAGAGGAAGCTAGATTCTGAACCCCCTCCTCCGTGCCCTGGGTGCTGGGGATCTGCCACACAAGTCCCCGACAGACGGGGGAGGCAAGGCCGTGGCTGGGGGCCTCCGAGCCTCCATCCCACTCCTTGGGCCACCCCCGCCCCCGTGTCCATGGCAACCGCAGGCTGTTACATAACCTAAGGGGGGATACCCGAGCAATGCACCCTCATTGTCTAGGTGTCTGGGGCCTGCAGATGGGGCCAACTGCCAGCGTGCTCCCTAACCCAGGTTGGGCGCCGCTAAGGTAACGCACGGCGGAGACTGAGCCCGCAGTGGACCCAGGCATACTGGAGTGGAAGCAGGCCGTGCCCCCCACCTCAAGTAGGGCCCTAATCCCAGATTGCGGAGGGCGACGCACACGCGCCACCCCAGCCCCGCTTCCCCGCGCCCGGCCCCCGCCTTCCAGGTGTTCGTCATCCCTGCAGCGGGATCGAGCCCACTGGGCTCCGTGGCTTCCTAGGAGCCCAAACGCGGGGTTGGTGAACACCGCTCCTCCGAAGTGGAGGCCCCGGGGCTTCGATCTCTCCTTTTGGGGCCCGCTCCCTGCTCACCTCATCGAGGGCCGCGGGGCCCGGGTCGGGGCGGAGGGGGTCCCGGGCAGAGAAGCCAGCGTCCTCCTGCTGGCGCCTTTTACATGGTGGCGCGGTGTCAGGCGGGGTGAGTCTACGCGGGCTGGCACCGGCCCCTGGCGGTCAGCGCAGGGGCATCCCGCGGCCGCGGAAAGAACCGGCCCTTTAAGTTCCTCCCCCCAGTAGGCGGAGCCGCGCGCCGACGAGCGGGCACCTCGGCCTATCCCAGCTGCGGACTGACCTGGCCTAGTTAGGCGCCCAATCAAAGGCGGCAGCTCTGGAGAGGAGGCGGGCTCTGGGAGTAACAGCCCCGCCCCTTTTGGGGTCTCACCGAGGTGGGGGGAGGGATTGGGCCTGGCTCTAGGCGGAGAAGAGGTTTGTAGTCTGGGGTCTGCCGACGCCTGGGAGGGCATGGCCGGGGCCCTTTCTCTGCAAATGGGTCTCCCAAGCCCCTGCCTTGGGCCCCTGCCTCTGAATTGCCCTGTTTCTCTCCAAACGAGGCCCCCATGCTCCTCTCTCTGTATTGACCTTTCCATTCTAGAAGCAGATCTTTTTCCAATCTCCGGTGGTGAAACTGAGGCTCATAAGGGGCAAAAGAGCATAAATCAAGCAAGGGGCAAAGCTGGGACTTGAACCCAAAGCTGTGTGATTCCACCGCCTGGGAACCATTATTCGCTAACCTTCCCCACCCCTTTGATTTTTGGTAGGGAGGAGGTCTCAAACTCTGGGCCTCAAACAATCTTCTAGCCTCGGCCTCCCAATGTGCTGGGATTACAGGCGTGAGCCATCATGACGGGCTTCTCTAAAGCTTTCAAGGGAAGTCTTGGTGCTAGAGTAATTAGGGAGTTTGAATTTCATAATCAGCAGATTTAACCTATGGCTGCCATGGTTCTGAGGAGGGCTGAGGGCTAGAGGCAGGCATCCCAGTTCTGCGGTCCTGATGGGGCCACGGTAGGCCCCCAAGAGAGCCCATCTCTCAAACCCAGCCTCTGCCCTTTGCTGATGTGTGTGACCTTGGGCAAGTCATTTCACTTTCCTGAGCCTGTTTATTTCTCTATGAAATTAATCCTCTGATAAGTCTGCTATTCAAGCAAAGTATTCATCATAGTGTCATGCATATAACAAGTGCTCGATATATTATGGGCATTATCGTGGTGGTGATGTTTTGCTAAATGATGCTGCAGGTAGGATGGGCTTTGGAGGATGAAGGGTTAAATGCTCCTTGCTGCTTGGCCACTCCCATCCCCTGGAATTTGCTGCCAGAGCTGGATTCGGTCCAGCCACTCACTCTTGCCCACTAAGGGCACTTCTGGGAGACTATACCGTTTATTCATTTAGCAAACACCTCTCCGTATCAACCCCAAGCTGGCACTTGTAGAGATGCAGCCCCAGGCCTGGCTCTTATGGCGCGCCTGAACTTGAGGGAGAGTTAAGGGAAGGCAGTTGGGCCAGAAGAACGGACCGGGGTTGACAGAAGAGAACTATTTTTTTTTTTTTGAGACAGAGTCTCATTCTGTTGCCCAGGCTGGAGTGCAGTGGTGCAATCTCAGCTCACTGCAACCTCTGCCTCCCGGGTTCAAATGATTCTCCTGCCTCAGCCTCCCGCGTAGCTGGAGGCTACAGGTGCCTGCTACCTCGCCCAGCTATTTTTTTGTATTTTTAGTAGAGGTGGGGTTTCACCACTTTGGTCAGGCTGGTCTCCAACTCCTGACCTCGTGATCCGCCCACCCTATCCTCCCAAAATGCTGGGATTACAGGAATGAGCCACAGAGCCTGGCCTCTTTTTCTTTTCTTTTCTTTTTTTGAGACAGGATCTCACACCGTTGCCCAGGCTGGAGTGCAATGGCGCTATCATTGCCCACTACAGCCTGGATTTCCTGGGTTAAGGGAATCCTGCCACCTCACCTCCTGAGTACCTGGGACTATAGGTGGTTGCGACCATGCCCAGTTAAATTTTTTATTTTTAGACAAAGGGTTCTTGCCATATTGCCCAGGCTGGTCTCAAACACCTGGCCCCAAGGGATCCTCCCTCCTCTGCCTCCCAAAGTACTGGAATTACAGGCAAGAGCCACACTCAATCCTTGCCTCCAAGGTTTTTTTTTAAAGGTAGGATAGGGGAACATGAGGCAGAGAGGAGAGTGTGGCTGAAATGTAAGATGGCGAGTGTAGAGGATTCTGTATGCCTGATGGAGGAACTGAGCTGTTTTTCCCTGGGGAAATGGGGAACCAAGGATAGTGTGTGAGTAGGGGAGAGGTTCAGATCCGAGTATCAGAAATTCCACCCCCCCTTTTTTTAGTTCTAACAACAGAGGGTCGGGCGCGGTGGCTTATGCCTGTAATCCCAACATTTTGGGAGGCCAAGGTGCACAGATCACCTGAGGTCAGGAGTTCGAGACCAGCCTGGCCAACATGGTGAAACCCCATCTCTACTAAAAATACAAAAATTAGCGGGCATGGTGGCGGTCGCCTGTAATCCCAACTACTCGGGAGACTGAGGCAGGAGAATCGCTTGAACACAGGACGCGGAGGTTGCAGTGAGCCGAGACGGTGCCATTGCACTCCTGCCTGAGTGACTGCGCAAGACTGCATGTCAAACAAAACAAAACTAAATAAACAAAAAAACAGAGGAAAATTCTTCTAGGTCCCGAAATGGGGGCAAGCTTGCAATCCATGAGTTTTACGGATTGAGAAAGCCCAGAGAGGCGCAAGGACCACCCCAGGGATACCCAGCGAGCTTGAACTCAGGCCTCCTTGGCTTCCTGCCAAGAGGCTGAGACTTGGCTGCAGCCAAGACAAGCTGTCAGCCAGCTGTGTGCCATCTGCCCAGCTCCCGCTGCGGGTGGGAAGATCCACCAGCCGCTTCCTGCGGCTGCCACCAGCTGCGCCCAGCCACCGCGGAGCACCCTCTGCCGGTCAACAAGAGAGAAAACTACAACTCCCAGCAGACCCCGGGAGATAATATCTTGTGCGCACGCGCATGCTGGAAAGGCGCCATTCGCCTGCTACCTGTGGTTTGTATGAAGAACTACACTGCCCCGCGGATAAAGACTGGCGCGCCTCCGTTGCGCAGGCGCAGAACTAAAGCTTCAGGGTTTTCCCCAACGGCCATGTTTTTTCCATGTTAGAAGAAACTACATTTCCCATAATCCTTTCTTCCAGGGTTGCGGCGCCTCTAGGCTCCTGAATCGCTGGCGGCCGGGACTGCGGGACCTACAGCCGACATGGCTCTCTTGGCTGGTTCTGTGTTGGGCCCCGCGTGTAGGTCGACAGCGTTGCTGGGTGGCAGGTAAGTCCTCAGGGGGACCCTTCCCCAAATCTGGGGAGAAGGACGGCGTCTGAGGCTGGCACCACTGTTTACTTCCCGCATGACTTGCCCGTGCCTTGCACATTTATGGAGCGCCTGTTGCAACCAGGCTCTCTCCGCGGGAGCCGAGGCTCAGAGATTGAGCGCGGAGGTCACCCAGCGACCCGTCTGACCTTTCTCTTCGTCTCTCTACCCACGCAGGTGGCTCCAACCCCGGGCCTGGCTGGGGTGCCCGGACGCCTGGGGGCTCCCCACCCCGCAGCAGGCCCGGGGCAAGGCTCGCGGTAACGAGTATCAGCCGAGCAATATCAAACGCAAGCGCAAGCACGGCTGGATCCGGCGCCTGAGCACGCCGGCCGGCGTCCAGGTCATCCTTCGTCGAATGCTCAAGGGCCGCAAGTCGCTGAGCCATTGAGGATCGCGACGCTGCCGGCGGGACCCTAGTGAAAGCATCGCCCTCGCCTTGGACCTCGCCTGGCGCTGTTTTTGCAGGGAGCCAGGGAGCAGGAACGCCTCGGACCTGAGTGTTCTTCATATTGTGGCGTTGAAGTCTGGATGGGAACTTGCCAAGTCCCTTTTTAGGCTTTTGAATTAGGAAGAATGTCGAACCTGCGCAATAGACCACAGGACAGTACAAGGAACCGCCGTGTACCCAGTACACAGCTCTGACTACCAACTACCTACAACCCATCCTGCCCCATCTTAGGTTCTTTTCCAGTGTATCTCAGGCATCAGATTATTTCTTCTGTAAATATTTCAGAATGGATCTCTCCACGATAAGAGTTCATGAAAACGTAATTACAAAGCTTATTACATCCAAAAGAGTTATCAATAATTTTGAAATATTATTAAATGTATGATAAATGTTCAGAGTTTCACTTGTCTTTTTTATTATTTTTTGTTAGGGTTAGGGTTAGGGACTACAGATTAGGGATTAGGGGTTAGGGTTAGGGTAGTTTTACTTGTCTTTTTTTTTTTGAACACCTGTTTGTTAACCACTTGTCTTACATGTGTCATAACTCTTTTTTTTTTTTCTTTTTTAGATCGAGTCTTGCTCTGTCTCCCAGGCTGGAGTGCAGTGGCATGATTTCGGCTCACTGCAACCTCCACCTCCTGGGTTCAAACGATTCTCCTGCCTCAGCCTCCTGAGTAGCTACAGGCGTCCGCCACCACACCCAGCTAATTTTTTTTTTTTGAGGTGGAGTGTCACTCTGTCACCAGGCTGGAGTGCAGTGGCACGATCTCAGCTCACTGCAACCTCTGCCTCCTGGGTTCAGGCGATTCTCCTGCCTCAGCTTCCCGAGTGGCTGGGACTACAGGTGCACACCACCACACCCAGCTAATTTTTGTATTTTATTTTTTTTAGTAGGTATGGAATTTCACCATGTTGGCCAGGATGATCTCCATCTCTTGACTCATGATCCACTCGCCTCAGCCTCCCAAAGTGCTGGGATTACAGGCGTGCACCACCATACCCGGCTAATGTTTGTATTTTCAGTAGAGACAGGGTTTTACCATGTTGGCAGGCTAGTCTCAAACTCCCGACCTCAGGTGATCTGGCTGCCTTGGCCTCCCAAAGTGCTGGGATTACCAGCGTAAGCTATCATGCCCAACCTGTGTCATAACTTTTATAAGTCTGGGAAGGCTGGTGGAAAGGTGGGGTAGGGGTGTTTGTTTTTGAAACAGGGTCTCCATCTGTTTCCCAGGCTAGAGTGCAGTTGCCAGATCCCTGCTCACTGCAACCTCTGCCTACTGGGTTCAAGCAATTCTTGTGCCTCATCTTCCAGAGTAGCTGGGATTACAGGCGCCTGCCACCACACCATTTATGTATTTTTAATAGAGACCAGGTTTCACCATGTTAGCCAGGCTGGTCTTGAACTCCAGCTGGTAAGGAGTTTGAATCTTCCACCTGCCCTTGGGGATGTGTGATTTTGAGCAAGGACTTAGCTCTGTGAGGCACATTTGTTGCCTATAAAATACAGCGCTCCTTTCTCTGCTCTGTTGCTGTTACAGTAATAATACTTAGTAGCTTCCAGTTAGCAACTTTTTTTTTTGAGACAGAGTCTTTCTCTGTTGCCCAGACCGAAGTGCAATGGCACCGTCTCAGCTCACTGCAACCTCCACCTCCTGGGTTCAAGCGATTCTCCTGCCTTAGCCTCCTGAGAAGCAGGGAATACAGGTGCCTGCCACCATGCCCGTCTAATTTTTGTATTTTTAGTAGACAGGGGTTTACCATGTTGGCCAGGCTGGTCTCGAACTCCTAACCTTGTGATCCTCCCACCTCAGCCTTCCAAATTGCTGGGATTACAGGTGCAAGACACCGTGCCTGACCCATTTAGCAACTTCACTGTGCAATTGCTATGTGCTGGTTGCTCAGTCTTTGCCATGGAAGTGAGGGAGGCAGTTCGGACACAGCAGTATCAGGGCTGGGAGAGGGGTTGTGAGGGCTGTAGGAGCTCAGTGAAGGTACCTGACTTGCCTGTTTTTGTTGTTATTTTTTTTTTTTTAAAGACGGGGTTTCACCATGTTGGTCAGGCTGGTCTTGAACTCCCAACCTCAGGTGATCCGCCCACCTTGGCCTCCAAAGTGCTTGGATTACAGGCGTGAGCCACCACGCCCGGCCTGTTGTTGTTTTTTTAATCTGACCCCAATCTACCAGAACTGACTTGCCTTTTTTGAAGAATGCAGTCTTCTTCTTGGAAGAAATCTTGGAGGGAAGTCTTGGAGGAAATCAAGGTCTGGGAGATCCCAGACGTAGGAGCGATTGGTTAGAGGTGAGGACACAGATGGGTGATGAAGGCCGCAGGGGCCCATAAATGGGGCCAACGAGGTAGGATTGAATACTAGGGAGCTACGGGAGGTGTTTGAGCAAGAGGGTCTTGAGGAGGAGATAGGAAGTGTTATGGTTCTCCTAGGGCTGCTTTAAAATGTAATTAACACAAGATAATGTGGGCATGATGGCTCCCAGAACTTTGGGAGGCTTAGTCTGGAGGATTGCTTCAGGCCAGAAGTTTGAGACCAGCTTAGGAAACATAGTGAGGCCCCCCGCAGCCACGCCATATCTTAGAAAGACACAGACAGCGGGGCACGGTGGCTTACGCCAGGACTTTAGGGGGCCGAAGCAGGTGGATCACGAGGTCAGGAGTTCGAGACCAGCGTGGCCAGCATGGTGAAAGCCCATCTCTACTAAAAATACAAAAATTAACTGGGCATTGTGGCAGGCGCCTGTAATCCCAGCTACTTGGGAGGCTGGGGCGGGAGAATCGTTTGAACCCGGGAGGCAGAGGTTGCAGTGAGCCAAGGCCATGCCTTTGCACTCCAGCCTGGGTGACAGAGTAAGACTCTGTCTCAAAAAACAAACAAACAAACAAAAAACAACAACCAGACATGGGTGGGCACGGTAGCTCACGCCTATAATCCCAGCACTTTGGGATTTCGAGGTGGGTGGTTCACCTGAGGTCGAGAGTTCGAGACCAGCCTGGCCAATATGATGAAACTCCGTCTCTACTAAAAATACAAAAATTAGCTGGGCGTGGTGACGCACATCTGTAATTCCAGCTACTCGGGAGGGTGAGGCAGCAGAATCGCTTGAACCTGGGAGGCGTAGGTTGCAGTGAGCTGAGATGGCGCCAATGCACTCCAGCCTGAGAGATAGAATGAGACTCCATCTCAAAAACAAAATAATAATAAAAATAAAAAATAAGAACAAAGAACAAATATATTTAAAAAAAACACACAGAGACACACAAAAGCCCTAGAGACTCTTGTAGATGTAAACTACAACTCCCAATAGATTTCGCGGCCGGGGCCTCCGCCCACTTCCGGATCTCACTTTCCGTTGCCTCCAAGTTCCGGGCGGGGCTTTGCTTATTCAACCGAACTTGGCGACAAAGGGAGGAGGCGTGGCAACCAATGGACGCATGAATTAGCTGGATGCTGCCAATGACAGCGCGCAAAACTGTCATATAAAGGGCGGGGCTAGAGTGCGGACCAATGACGGGGCGCGGTGGCGTCATCAGTGTGGGCTGTGCCGAGGCTGGAAGTTACTGTGGGGCGGCGGCTGAGAAGGCGGCTCTGGTGGCGGCGGTGGAGGCTGAGGCGGCGGCCGAGGCGGCTACGGAAGAAACAGAAGATGGTAAGGATGGCCTTCAGGCCTTTACTCCCCCACCGCTCGACAAAATGGCTCCTTGGTCCCACCCACCTCCAGTATCCTCCTAGGCCCCTCCCTGCCCTGCCCGGCATCCTCAGCCCCGCTCCTGCCCCTCACACTCACCTGTGACCTTCGACCCCCAGACCCTACCAAGAGCTTCCTGCCGATCCCACCGCCACTCCTTCTCCGACCCCTGACCCCATCTAGGATACCAGGCCCTGACAACTCATTCATTTCCGGGTTACGGCTCTCCCCCGGAAATCATCTGGGGTGGGGTTGGGGTCCCGTAAGACCCCAAGGTCTAGCCTTGTCCTTGGCGCGCCGGGCCTGGATGTCTTCAGTTCAGGAGAATTAGGGAGCCAGCCTGGGCCCCGGGGCGGGGGAGGGGGCTTGGCACGGCGATATTCAGGGCTTTGTCGCCAAAGGAAGTGCGACATCGCCGACTGTCCCAGTCCCCCGGGCCCTGACCCCACCTCCGCTATTCTGGGCCCTTATCTGCCCTTAAGAATGAACAACTTTATCCCTCCAGTTCGCATGGGGTTGCCCCTGTCAAATGAGAGTAGCAGTAGTATGAACCTCATAGGATGGTGACAATTTAGGCAACTGAAGTTGTAAAGGACCCAGGACAGTGAATGCTCAGCAGATAAGCTGGGCGACTCGAGGCCAGCGATATTCTCTTCTAGCTGTCCCCTCATCATGAAGTGTGGATTGTCCCCACCTGACTGTCGGAAGGTTGAAATTCCTTCAGAGCTCCTCAGTCTTCCTGGGATTTGGGTCTGGTGGTTCTTTGGGGTTCAGTCTCCTCACCTGAAAAGTGGGATGGTAACCCACCCTCAGAGGGGAGCTAAAGCCTCTCCCCAACCCCCACTAGTTGGCATCCTCAGGGCTGGGAAGTGTGATGGGAAGTTTGGGCAAGGAAAGTCAAGGCCCCTTTGCCCCCTGACCCAGAGTCCCAGCCCACAATCCACAGTCCTTGGTCGAGTTGAAAGGAAGACTCCCTTTCAGGAAGGAAATGGGAAGGTGCGTTTCTAGTGTGCGGGTCCCCAAGCCTGGGTGTTGTCCTTGATGCCTTGGTACGGTCTCTTATCTACAGCCAGTCATAAGCAAATTTGATTAGCTCTGTCTTCAGAACACACCTGAATCCCTCCATGGCTTCATACCCTAGTGCAGGTACTGCCATTGCCACCTCCCACCGGCGTGCCTGCCCCAGCCTCCTCCCTAGTCTCCTAGCCTTGATCCCACTCCTTTGGCAGTTCATAACTCACCTGAACCAGGAGTTGTTTTTTGGAGGCAGGGTCTCTCTCTGCCGCCCAGGCTAGAGTGCGGTGGAGCAATCACAGCTCACTGCAGCCTCCACTTCCCAGGCTCAGAGATCCTCCCACCTCAGCCTCCCGAGTAGCTGGGACTACAGGCAGATGCCGCCATACTCTGCTCATTTTTGTACTTTTTGGAGAGATGGGGTCTCCCTGTGTTGCCCAAGCTGGTCTTGAACTCTTGGGTTCAAGTGATCCTCCTGCCTCAGCCTCTGAAAGTGCTGGGATTACAGGCGTCAGACACTACACAGAGCCTCAGAAGGAGCTTTTAAAGATGTGCATCAAGTGATACTACATTCTTTCTTTCTTTTGTTTTTTTTGAGATGGAATTTCACTCTTGTTGCCCAGGCTGGAGTGTAGTGGCGCAATCTCAGCTCACTGCAACCTCCACCTTAAGGGTTCAAGTGATTCTTCTGCCTCAGCCTCCTGAGTAGTTGAGATTACAGACATGCGCCACCACCCCTGACTAATTTTTGCATTTTTAGTAGAGACGGGATTTCTCCTTGTTGGTTAGTCTGCTCTCAAACTCTTGACCTTAGATAAACCATGTGCCTTGGCCTCCCAAACTGCGGGGATTACAGGCGTGAGCCACTACGCCTGGCCCAAATGATACCACTTAATAACCTATAAAATACTCTGGGGCTTCCTGTTGTAACCCAGATGACCCTGGCTGCCCTTCTCACCCTGAGGCCCCTGGGGCCACCTCTATGACCTCATCTCCACTTTGTGAGCTCCAGCCTCCCTGGCCTTGTCTTCACTTCCTCACACTCCAGGTTCCTGCCACCCCAGTGCCTTTGCACCTGATGCTCTTTCTGCTCAGAACACTCTTCCTCCTGTGATTGAGGCCCTTCCTGATTTTTGGGGGGGCCCCAAGTCTCTTTGCTGTCAGTGCAGCACTTCTCTTCCTCATGTCTTTGTTGGGTCCCTGGGAGGCTACCTGCAGTGGGACTGGCACACAAGTGTTCAGTGAGTGTCTGCTGAGGCAGTGGATGGCTGCAGGGCCCAGCTGTGGCTGGCATTTGTCTGGCTCAGATGAGGGTTCCCCCATCCCCTGACTCCCATGTCTCGAGGCCTTGTTTTCCAGCTTAGCAAGGGTGGGAAGGCTGCACGTACCCCGCCTTCATTCATTTGTTCAGCACAGACATGTTGATCCTAGAGGCTGCCCTTGAGGGAGCTCCAGGCAAAGCTTTCCCCTTGTTGTCTTATGACTCACAGTAACCCTGGGAGGTAGCCCTGTTGGAATGCCTCTCTTCACAGGGAGGCCCAGAGGATGGGAGGTCACTCATCCCAGGTCACACAGCCAGAGACGGGCTGCGCCAAGATTGAGAGCAGAACACCCAGATACCTGCACCTCTTGCCACTCAGCCTCCAGGCTCCATGCAAGCCCTTCCAGGGTTGAGTCAACCTTCTGCCCTCAGGGAGGTACTAGTCCAGCCAGGGAGGTGGATGTGTAAACAGTTGACCTCGCCAGAGTGTGACAGAGGCTCTGGGAGAGGCTCTCGAAGTGTGGGGGGAGCAGAAGGGCAAGGAATGGGTTGGAGCTGGTGGGGAGGTTAGCAGGTATTTGCCATATGGAGACATGAGGGACATTGCTAGAGGGTATATGTGACAGAGGTTGTGGGTGACGGGAGCCCAGCAGGGGCAAGCTGTGAAGGGGGACAGGACCCACTCTTCACCCTTCAGGTCTCAGTGCCTGCATCCCTGCATCTGGGCAGCCCTCCCTGATGCCCCGAATGGACCAGAGCTCTGCCCAGTGCCCTCGAGGCACCCAGTCCTGCAGCCGCTTCCCATGCACTGTGCAACTCTTTGCTCCACACCATCCCAAGGCCAGGTGCAGCTCCATGGTGGCTCAGTCCAGTGCCCTGGTGCCTGATAGGGCCCCAGAAGACCTTGCAGAATGAATGAAGCTGGCCCCAGAGCCGGGGACTGAGCTCAGGCTGATATGCTAGGATGGGAGGGGAAGCAGGTTTGAGGGACTTTGAGCTTGTCCTGGGGCAGTAGGTCATCCAGATGTGAGGACGGTCTCCCGGGTGGGAGGGGGAAGCCCATCCAGGCACATTCCAGCTTCCTGAGAGGGACCAGCAGAGAAGGGGTTGGATGTCATAGCAACTGCTGCTCCCGCCTGTCCCAGAGGGTGGTGGGAAATTGTGTGAACAGCAGCTACTCCCAGGGCACCTCTCTTGGGCCTCAGGAATTGAGGGATGGCCCTTTCTTCTAGCTCTGTAGCCTGCAGGGGCTCTAGTCTTGGATTTCAGGCATGTGATGAAGAGAAGGAGGTTGGCTTCTGAGGCTGGGCACATGTGGGTTCGAGTCAGCCCCCAGGTTTTCTGGCTGAGACTGGGTGACCTCTCTGCCTTTGTGTCCTTGCCTTTGATAGGGAGACACTACCCACTGGCTCGTTGTCAGATCATACATAGTGAGCTCAGGAGGGCCCTGTTCAGGACAGGCCATGTGAGGGGGCCTGCAGTAGGCAGCTCTGCCACTGTCCCACTCCAGGCCTCACTGACTGGTTGAAAAGGGCTTTTTTGTTTTGTTTTCTTTTTTTTTTTTGAGACAGAGTCTGGTTCTGTTGCCTAGGCTGGAGTGCAGTGGCATGATCTCAGCTCACTGCAACATCTGCCTACCAGGATCAAGCCATTCTCCTGCCTCAGCCTCCCAAGTAGCTGGAATTATAGGCACCTGCCACCACACCCAGCTAATTTTTGTATTTTTAGCAGAGATAGGGTTTCACTGTGTTGGCCTGGCTGGTATTGAACTCCTGAGATCAGATGATCTGCCCACCTAGGCCTCCCAATGTGCTGGGATTACAGGCGTGAGCCACTGTGCCTGGCCGAAGAGGGCTTGTGAAGAGTGAATGGATTCTGTTGTTGCTGCTCTGAAGCCATTTGGGCCTGAACACTTGGGTGGCCAAGCACCCTGCCCCAGAAACCAGTGATAGGGAGAGGACATCCTGCTTCTCTCAGGCTGTAGTCCTCTGCCCGTAAGGGGCCCAGGTTCTGTGCCGTGGACAGGGCATTCTCCCCTCACAGGGCAGGTTCAGACCTTGTGGCCAACTTTGGGGTATGCGGACCCCAGGAGTAGCCCTGGAACTGACCAGTCTCAGACCCTGGTTACTTTAGTCCACACAGCGTCTTCTTTTATTGATTTTTTTTTTTTTTTTTTTGAGACAGTGTCTCACTCTGTCCCCCAGGCTGGAGTATAGTGGTGCAATCTTGGCTCACTGAAGCCTCTGCCTCTCAGGTTCAAGCGATTCTCCTGCCTCAACCTCCCAAGTAGCTGAGATTACAGGTGTGCGCCACCACACCTGACTAATTTTTATATTTTTAGTAGAGATGGGGTTTCACCATGTTGGCCAGGCTGGTCTCGGACTCCTGGCCTCATGTGATCTGCCTGCCTCAGCCTCCCAAATTGCTGAGATTACAGGCGTGAGCCACTGTGCCCCGCCTCACACAGCATTTTCTAAAAAGCTAACTTTAAGAGACTGGATGTGGTGGCTAACACCACACTCAGCTACTTGGGAGACTGAGGCACGAGAATTGCTTGAACCTAGGAGGTGGAGGTTGCAGTGAGCCAAGATCACACCACTGCACTCCAGCTTGGGCAACAGAGTGAGACTTCATCATAAAAATAAAAAAGCCAGCTTTAAAAACCTGGAGAGAGGCCAGGTGTGCTGGCTCACGCCTGTAATCCCAGCATTTTCGGAGGTCGAGTTGGGTGGATCACTTGAGGTCAGGAGTTTGAGACTTGGTCAACATGGTGAAACCCCATCTGTACTAAAATACAAACAAAATTAGCTGGGCATGGTGGCAGGCACCTGTAATCCCAGCTACTCAGGAGGCTGAGGCAGTAGAATCACTTGAACCTGGGAGGTAGAGGTTGCAGTGAGCCAAGGTAGCGCCACTACACTCTAGTCTGGGCAGCAGAGTGACGCTGTCTCAAAAAAAAAAGAACGGAAAACCTGGAGAACAGATTCAAATGCAGATTTCTGGGTTTGATCAGACATAGGAAGCTTGGGGAACCCTGAGCTCCTGTTCCTATGTAGCTGAGACCCCCATGGACCAGTCCCCTGCTCCCTGAGTGCTGTTTATTATAACACTGTCACATGGGTTTCTTTGGATGGAGTAGTCTCTGACCTAGGACCCTGTCAAAGGTAGATTGGTGGAAACCAGCCCTAGGAGTTTAATGTGTTACTGAGCACAGCTGCACCCAGGGGGCTGGTCCACCCCTTCTTTGTCAGCTGTTGGGAGGGCCCAGGTCTGACTGTCCACCCTGCTGCTTACTCGCTACAGTGTGACTTTTTTTTGCTGTTTTTTGAGACGGAAGCTCGCTCTGTTGCCCAGGCTGGAGTGCAATGGCATGATCTCAGCTCCATGCAACCTCTGCCTCCTGGGTTCCAGCGATTCTCCAGCCTCAGCCTTCTATGTAGCTGGGATTACAGGCGTACACTACCACGCCTGGTTAATTTTTCTGTTTTTAGTAGAGACGGGGTTTTGCCATGTTGGCTAGTCTGGTCTTGAACTCCTGATTTCAGGTGAACCACCCACCTCGGCTTCCCAAAGGGCTGGGATTACAGGCCCGAGCCCACTGCAGTATGACTTCTAACCAGTGGCCTGTTCTCTTGCAGCCTCAATTTCCTCACCTCTTACCTAGTTAGGGGGCTGTCATGAGAACCCCCTGGAGGACGTGCACATAGCCTGGCTTGGTTACTTTTCTCTGCTTCCGGCAGTGTATCCAGCAGCCAGCTCAAGGGTGTGTTCTGGAAAACTTGAACTACAAAGAACAGTGGGAAGAAGGAACCCAGCAGTCACCCTGCAGGTGCTCCAGGGATGCCGGCACGTTGCCAGGTTTCTCATGTACCATCTTCCGTGTCTTCTAGGCAGATTTTTTGAAAGGACTGCCTGTCTACAACAAAAGCAATTTTAGTCGATTTCACGCGGACTCGGTGTGCAAAGCCTCGGTGAGTGCCTGTTCTGGGGCTGGGAGGGATTGGGACGCTTCCACAGGGCCTGGGGGCAGCTTGTGTCCTCCGATTGGGATCTTGGCCGGAACAGAGGCTGATCTTCAAGCCCAGCCCCATCCACATTCTTGACTGTCTTCCGATGTACACTGAAGGGTGGGTGCCAAGTCGAGGGATGAGACCCCAGGCCCATGCGCTCTCCTAACCCATCCCTTCCCAACCCTCCTGCAGAACCGACGGCCCTCAGTCTACCTGCCCACCCGAGAGTACCCGTCTGAACAGAGTAAGTGGCCCCTGTCAGTCTGTCCCGTTCCGGCTGCTGAGGGTCGGGGCTCGGTGACCTCACCATGGCACGGGAGGTTATCTTCAATCCCCGCCCAGGTCATACACTCGGCTTAGGTTCACATGCTGGCTACTGAATCCAGTTAGGTCGGGGAGGGCTTCCGGGGAGGTGCAGGAGGGACAGTGGGGGCTCCAGCCTGGGGATGCACGCGTGGATGCCTGTCCACTCCCAGCCTCTGGGGACAGCCAGAAACCTGGCTTTCCCTGGACATCTCCTGACTGGGACACACTGGGATCCACAGCCAGCCCAAAGTGGCCCCCAACTTGTCCCTTGTCTGCTACTCACTGGCTCTTTCCCCTCCCTGTCAAATGAGGTCGGGTGAGAACTCCGATCCCACAACAAGTAGTATTGGGCAGGGAGGCCGCTGCAGCCCTCTGCTGGGCTGCTTGGGCTGGGGATCCAGCCAAGCCTGGGTGGCAGTGAGGGGAAGGGGGTCCAGGTGGAGGGGCCCACAGTGCAGGAGGACTTGGTCCTGCTGTCTTAGTTTAAATGTTCAAAAAGACTCCACAGCAGGCGGTGGCTCCCGCCTGTAACCCCAGCATTTTGGGAGGCCAAAGTGGTAGGATTGCTTAAAGCCAGGCATTCAAGACCAGCCTGAGCAACATAGTGAGACCGTGTTTCCACCAAAAAGCACATATATGTGTATATATATATACACACACATATGCATATATATACATGTCATATACATGTACACATACACATACATACATATATATGTTAGCTGGATGTGGTGGCGTTTGTGTGTAGTCCTAGCTACTTGGGAGGCTGAGGCAGGAGGATCACTTGAGCCCAGGAGCTCCAGGCTGCAGTGAGCTACGATTACTCCAGTCGGGGTGACCGAGTGAGACCCCGCTCTGAAAGCATTTATCAGAGCCTGCGGGGTAGGGCTGTGCGGTCACTGGGTACAGCAATGCAGCATGTGCTCCTAGTCTGCTGGGAGAAACGGGCATGAGAGTGTCAGTGCTGGGGCTTGGAATCCCTTATACAGGGAGCAGGAGCCCTGCAGGCAGCTGGCTCACGCCTCTGGGAGTGCCCATGTGTGTTCAGAAGCAAAAACGTGGGACATTTGGAGATCTCTGGAGTTGGGGGTATTGAATTCCAGCCCCAGAATGACCTCCTAAGGGCAGTGTCAGGCGAGGAGCCCAGGGAGGGGAAGTGTCTGCGACTTTCTCTGTCTTTCCTCCTTAGTCATCGTGACAGAAAAGACAAACATCCTTCTGCGTTACCTGCATCAGCAATGGGACAAAAAGGTGAGGTCTGAAGGGCTCCGGTGCTGGGATTTCGGGGTGGGCAGAGACAAGGCGCCTGGTAGGGGCTCTGAGCATAGGAAGGACTCTAGTGATTGGAGCAGGGCCTTGAGGGCTGGGTAGGAGGGCCCCGGGTGATCCAGGAGAGGGAAGAGTGTTCCAGTGGCAGGAACCGCTATGTAGAGGCCACAGGACACCGGTGCTCAGGACGCTGGAGACCAAAGCCTCAGGCTTCCCATGGCCCTGGCATTAGGTAGACTGTATTGGTATGAACTAGATAGAATCTGTTCTGAATGGCAAAATGTGTACACGTGATTAAAAATCTAGGCAACTTAGGGCTGAGCGAGGTGGCTCATGCCTGTAATCCCAGGCATGGGATTAGGCTGAGGCAGGTGGATTACCCGAGGTCAGGAGTTTGAAACCAGCATGACCAACATGGTAAAACCCCGTGTCAACTAAAAATACAAAAATTAGCCAGGCATGGTGGTGCATGCCTGTAATCCTAGCCACTCGGGAGACTGAGGCAGGAGAATTGCTTGAACCTGGGAGGCGGAGGTTGCAGTGAGCTGAGGTCGCATCACTGCACTCCAGCCTGGGTGACAAGAGTAAAACTCCATGTCAAAATAAAAAAATGTAGGCAACAGGAGCAGGTGTGGCTGGGTGTGGTGACTCACACCCATAACTGCTTGAGAGGCTGAGACGAGGAGAGGGCTTGAGACCAGGAGTTGGAGAACAGCCTAGGAAACATGGCAAAACCCGGTCACTAAAAATGAAAAGAATAAAAAAATTAGCCAGCCGTAGAGGCATGTTACTGTAATCTCAGCTACTCAGGAGGGTGAGGCAGGAGAATTGCTTGAGCCCAGGAGGTCGAGACTGCAGTGAACTGTGATTGTACCATTGCACTTCAGTCTGGGCAACAGAGCCAGACCTTTTCTCTAAAAAATACAAATTAAAAATGAGAGGGTGTAGTCGCAGTGAAGAGTCATCTCTCCCTGCGTCTGGTGCCCCAACTCCCTTCCCAGAGGCTGCCTCTGCACATGGGACATTTATTCTCCTTTTTCTTTTCTTTTCTTTTTTTTTTTTCTTTGAGATGGGGGTCTCACTCTGTCACCCAGGCTGGAGTACAGTGGTGTGATCTTGGCTCACTGCAACCTCCTCTTCCCAGGCTCAAACCATTCTTCCACCTCAGTCTCCCAAGTAGCTGGGATTACAGGCATGTACTACCATGTATTTATATTTTAGAAGTTTCACCATGTTGCCTAAGCTGGTCTTATTTTTTGTTTTAAAGGAGTCTCATGCTTTCGCTGAGGCTGGAGTGCAGTGACACTATCTCGGCTCACTACAACCTGTGCCTCCCAGGTTCAAACAATTCTCCTGTCTCAGCCTCCTGAGTAGCTGTGATTACAAGTGCACACCACCACGCCCAGCTAATTTTTGTATTTTTAGTAGACAGCGTTTCACCATGTTGACCAGGCTAGTCTCGAACACCTGACCTCAAATGATCCACCTGTCTTGGCTTCCCAAAGTGCTGGGATTACAGGTGTGAGCACCATGCTTGGCCTTTTTTTTTTTTTTTTTTTAAATGAAAATCTCTCTCTGTTGTTCTGCAATGTGGTCAGTTTGATTTTTTTCTAACATTGAATAGTGGATGGTGACCTGCCCTGGACAAAGTTGGAAGGTGGGGCGACTCTGTGACAAAGTGACTGCTTCTGAAAATCCAAGCTGCTGGGCCCAACCTCGCCCTTCCTGCCCCCAAGGCCTTGGTTCCCACAGTGGGGAAGGAGACGTGTGCTTCTCTCTTTTGCGTCAATGTGCGGCATCCCCAGTGGCTTCCAAAGGGCCTTTGTCCCCAGACTGGGTGGATCTCACCTCTTGAGTGCTTGAGAAACCAGTCATGTGTGGGTCCTTGAAAGCGGTGGTGGTGACTCCTCCAGGTGCCCAGGAAACACCTGTCTATCACCAGCCTTGGGTCCAGGACGTGCCCTGGGCAGGGCTTAGCAGGGCAGGTCCTGGTGGTAGGAGGGACTGCCCAGCCAGGTACCCTGAGCCACCCTCCTGTACTCCAGGCCTACCTTTGTCATGCTGCTGCAGGGGGCCTGGGCTGGCATTGGGACTCTGTCGCAGCTTCAGGCTGGGCAACATAGTGAGACCCCCGTCTCTACCGAAAATAGAAATACTAAACGTGGTGGTGTGTGCCTGTAGTCCCACCTACTCCGGAGGCTGAGCTGGGAGGATCGCTTGAACCAGAAGGTTGAGACTACAGTGAGCTGTGACTGTACCATTGCACTCCAGCCTAGGCAACAGAGTGAGATCCTGTCCAAAAAAAGAGACTCACAGCCCTTCTGTTTCCCCTGCCCCCAGAACGCTGCCAAGAAGAGAGACCAGGAGCAAGTGGAGCTGGAAGGCGAGAGCTCGGCGCCCCCCCGCAAGGTGGCGCGGACCGACAGCCCAGACATGCACGAGGACACTTAAGACTCTCGCTCCTGACAGGCGCCTCCTGCCGTGTCTGCTCCTCGGTCACCCACCCGCCCGCCCACCATGTGTAAGCACCCTGCCCGCCCGCCTCCCTGCCGGCCCATCCACACCCTGCGTCACCACCTCCAACCTCATAGGAGCTGATGTATTTATTTTCCTTGAGTTTTTATTTATGCTATAACCTGTATCAAGCGTTGGTTAAAGGGGACATCAGACCCAGTAGTGTGATGTTGGTAGATGCTTTTTAAAAAAAAAAAACAACATTGTCCCCCTGACCCCCGCCTTCCACCTGGCCAGTTCCCCAACTCCCACCCCCAGTTCTCCTCCAGAGAACCAGAGCGTGTTTGTGAGGGTCTCTAGCAGGGGCTTCACTGTGGCTGGGCAGCAGGGGTGGGCCCGGGGTGGCCGGACCCACCAGGACAGCCGAGCAGCCTTCTCTCCCCCAACACCGGTCCAGGCCCTTGAGCCTCGGTCTTGTCCCACGTTCTACCCAGAACTCTCCCATGCCCGGACCTCACTCTGAGCGTGCGCGCACATCGGGGAGAAGTTGGCCCTGGGGATCTTTCTCGAGTCATTTTATTATGGACTAGTGAGTGCTCCGTGTCCACCCCAATAAAAGGGTCTTTCCTACTTGACCTCGCGTCTTTGCTCCACACACCTTGGCCACAGAGGATGGAGCCTCTGGGAGTCATCCCTGTCGTCACCAAGAGGAATGAGAAGGGCCCCCCATGCCAGGGGCCCCAGCACCAGCTGGATTCTCTCATGCTTGCTGAGGCCATCATGCTCAAGGCCAAGACCTGCCTGGACCATCCCCTCTGACTCTCCTGCCGAGGTGACTCCGAGGACAGGTCATTCCTGAGAGATAGTCCGTAGTGCTGAGGATGGAGCAGGGTCGGCCTTCTGCCTGGGATACTGCCGAGCGGGGCAGCACACCTTGTCAGCTACCGCAGAGACGTCCGGCCTCACCTGGGGGCCTGGGGTCTCGGGCCTCTGCCACTCCTCTGAGGCACAGTGACAGTGCAGCTGGCATCTGGCCAGTCTTGCTGGCCTGGGTGGTGGCCTCACCCCTGCTGGGTCATAGAGGAGCTATATGGAATGCTGGGCAGTTGGTATGTGCCATGGCCGCTCATGGGGCCCCTCCTCCGCCAGCAGGGCTGGCTTTTGGGCTGGGCTTGGGTATGTAAGGGTGTTCAGGCTGTGGGCAGAAGGTCTGTGGCCCTGACCTCTAAGCCTAGGGCTGGGGGAACACCACTTCTCCCCTAATCGCCCCCACTTGGGGGGGTTTCAGTTTTCCTTTGTTTTATTTTGTTTCTTTTGAGATAGGGTCTCACCCTGTTGCCCAGGCTGGAGTGCAGTGGTATAATCACAGCTCACTGCAGCCTTGACCTCAAGCATTCCTCCACCTCGGCCTCCCAAGTAGCTGGGACCACAGGCGCATGCTACCATGCATGGCTAATTTTTTTTTTATTTGAGATAGAGCCTTGCTCTGTCACCCAGGCTGGAGTGCAGTGGCAAGATCTGGGCTCACTACAATCTCCATCTCTCACGTTCAAGTGATTCTCCTACCTCAGTCTCCCAAGTAGCTGGGATTACAGGCACCCGCCACCACACCCAGCTAATTTTGCCATTTTTAGTAGAGACAGGGTTTTGCCATGTTAGCCAGGCTGGTCTCAAACTCCTGACCTCAGGTGATCTGCCTGCCTTGGCCTCCCAAAGTGCTGGGACTGAGCGCGGCCGCCTGGCTAGTTTTTAAAATATTTTCTGTAGAGACGGGGTTTTGCCATGTTGCCCAGGCTGGTCTTAAACTCCTGGGCTCAAGCCATCTGCCTTCCTCAGCATCCCAAAGTACTGGGGTTAGAGGCGTGAGCCACCGTGCCTGGCAGAGGTCTTGGTTTTGAGTGCTGAGTCTGAGGGCATTGGGATGGTGTGTGGGGTTGGGCCACAGAGCTGGCAGAGACGCCAGGCTATGGAGGGTCCGCCTGCCCCAGATTCCACTGGAGGGCCCTGCCTGTGTTAGACCTTCTGGCCTGTGTGGCCTATCTCTCCCAAGGATGGATGGTGCCAGGAAGGGCTCTAATCCTACACAAGGAGTGGCTGAGCCGGCCCCCGCCCAGCACGGCCATCCACCTGTGCCTCTCGGCTCTCAGCAGTGTCTACACCACAGGGGTAGGGTACGTTCTCTTACAGTCTGCGTGGTCACAGGGCAAGTGGTCAGGAAATGCACGCTTGACTGTAGTCAGTGGTTTGGGTTGGGCTGAGCACCCTGGAGGCTCCCAGGCCAGGTGGGGAGTCCCAGTCCCCAGGGTTGGTGTGACCTAGGCAGGCCTGTGGTGTCCACCTATGAGTGACTGAGATGGTGGGACTTCAGCTTCCAAGGCCAGGGGCCAGAGTGGGAGCAGGGGGTACCCCCGCCCTTCCCCTCAGCCTGTCTACACCTCTCCAGCCCCCGGTTTCCACTTTGAGTGGCTGGGGGCCATTTCCTGCCTGTGCTGTCTGCCCATGGCTCTGCAGGGCTTCCATTTGGGCACCTCCTTCCCCTCCCCTGCCTCTGCTCACTCAAATGGGGTCTCACAGCTGTACCCCAGCTCAGCCTCCCTGTGGCCTCCCCCTAGAATCCCTGGGTCTGTCAGGACATGCCCTGTCTGGCACACACCCTCCGTGGTTCCCACTGCCTGTGGGAGGACACCGGGCCCCTGAGCCAGCTTCTGCCTACCCCTCCCATCTTTGGGGTCCCCCTCACCCCACTGTTCCCCTAAACTCTGTCTTCTACCTTCTCCGCCTTTGCACAGGCTATTCTCCTGCCTCCAGTGAACTCTGACTTCCCACAGACTCCTGAAGTGCCCCCTGCTCACACTGGCCCCCAGCCAGGCTCTCTGGCCCAGCCCTGCAGTGCGGCCATGTGGGCCTGAGCCTTAAATTTTTGCATGTGGACACGTTTGTCCTCTTCTTCCTGACAAACGTGAGGTTCTGAGAGGCCACGTTCCTGTTCGTGAATCATAAGACGGAGTCCCAGTGACTTGAGTCTGACGTGCATTGCACAGTGGGACATTCCCACTTCGTCCCAATGCCACTCTGTGTCTGTTCCGGGGACACCCAAATGTGCCATTCCCTCAGTATCGCAACTTGGGGACTGCAGGAGGCTCAGGTGCCAGGTGCCTTCCAATGTTCATGCCACAAGCTCTTCCCACCAGCCCTGGCTCCCCCCAGATGACGTTCTGCGAAGTGGGTGTGCCAGAAAAGGCGAGTCTTGCAAACCACCGCCCTGTCCCTCTATGGGAAGGAGGCTTATTCAGGACCTGGCCTGTGCACATATTACCGCCTCTTTTCAGCACTTTGAAATTTCTTCCTTTGTCTAGTGGCTGAAGCCAGAACTGAAGTTGGCCTCCAAATCTGGGCCGTCTCAGAGGCAGCACAGCCTGGAGTTTTCCATCTGTGGCCGAGACCCAGTTTTTGGGAGGAGGCCCCCATGGGTCAAGCCAGCTTGTACCAAGATGGGGGGAGGGTGACGCCCAACCCAGGCCCCAGCCACTCAGACACCCCCCACCCCCACTCCCTTTTCCACCGCTCTGACCTCGGACACTGTTGAAATATACTTTTTATTGCATTTCTGCCGTTTTACAAAAATATGACAAAATAAATTAAAAACAAATAAATAATCGCCTATTCTGTATGTGTGTACGTGTGTGTGTTTGTGTTTTCTGTTGGTTTTGTGGGTTTCCTTTCAATTCCCTCATCCTGGTCGAAAGGAAAACGGCAGATGGGGGGCGCCGGCCAATACTGGGGCCGTGGGGGGCTGAAGCGCATCTTGCATTTTGGGGGCCGGCTGCCCCTGTGAATGA
>PVKP010035633.1:0-23127 GCA_004027715.1 Plecturocebus donacophilus | reverse complement strand
ATCTTAGATGCCACTTCCGCCAGGAAGGCCTCCTGATTGCCCCTGGGCTGTCCCCATACATAGACCCAGGGTAGCTAACTGGTTATGTGGCTGCTGCCCTCAGCACATGAGAAGGGGGACTGGGGTGGGGCCGGGGGGGCTCCAAGGTCACCTGCAGCCCCACAGAATTCTTGCCACAGTTTTGAGCTCTGACAGCAGGGGAGAGCGTCTGTGAGACAAGGACAGAGCCATGCATATCACTCTACACCTGCCCCTGCTGCTGGGGGGGCACTCCTGGTGTTCTGAGGGGTCCCCATGCATGCCCCTTCCCTCCTGTCCCCACGAACTACAGGCCTGCCCCTTGGGGAAGTCAACGCTGGGATCTGGGCTCAGCAGGGGGCATGGAAGCCCCCAGGGGACACGGGAAGCTGGGAAGGCCCTGAGGGCCAGGACCAGTGCCTAGCACAGGCTGTCAAAGGGCTCCTGGGGAAAAATGCACTCAACCCCTTCCCAGAAAGAAAACACATCAAATACAGGAGCCCTCCACCCCATAGGACTAGATCTCGCATGCTCCTCAGTGAAACCGCTCCTCCAAGTCTAGTTCCACATGGGAACCTCAGGTCTCACTGCTTCCGGGCTGCCAGAAATCATCCCTACACTCTGGGCCTGGGGTGGGGTAAGGTCCTCCCTGGACTGGACACAGACAGACTTGGCTTCTAAAAAGTGCAGGTGGGGGCCCTGCCTTGGGAGACGGAATGGGTATGCACTGACAGCTGATGGCTGTGTAGCCTGACAGTGGCTCACCACCAACCCCAAGATGGCGTGTGGGACAGTCCTGGGCTCTAAAGCCCGAGCCAGCTCACGCCAGCCCAGCAGCTGTTCCCAGGTGTCCACCTCGGCCTCATCTGCTCCTCTAGGCCGCAGGTCCTGCCAGTCTCTACCGGGCATGGGAGCTCCCAGAGGCACAGGCTCAGGGGCAGCCCCTGCTCCAGGGATGGGGACAGCGGTGGGGAGGGCTGGGCCTACCTCTGCGATGGCCAGCTTCTCCTGGGCCACATAGCCGGACACGTTGATCATCTCCATGCGGTCCCGCAGTGGCTCCGGGATGGTGTCCGTGACGTTGGCCGTGCAGATGAATAGCACCTGGGGGCAGCAGCAAGGTCATAGGGGACTGGCCCGTCACCCTCCCCACAGCCCAGGCCCTGGGCGGGGTCCCCACCTTGGACAAGTCCACGGGCACATCCAGGTAGTGGTCCAGGAAGTTGGCGTTCTGCTCTGGGTCCAGCAGCTCCAGCAGCGCTGACGAAGGGTCCCCCTGGTAGCCCCGGCCGATCTTGTCCACCTGGTGGGTGGATGACAGGTGATTCCTGCCCCTCACCAGCCTGCCCAGTGGGGAGACCCCAGGGTCAGGGCTGGGGACGCCCTGATTCACAGCAGCACCCACACCCTGGGCCTTGTACGGGCAGCTTGCTGGGCATGGCTGTGGGCGGGAGGCACCCATCTGTGGCATCAGGGCTAGCATCATGGTGACAGCCCCTGAGGTGACTCGGGGGTCCTGGGACCCGGAGGGCTCTGGGCTTGGTCTTGCACCCAGCCTTGCCTGGTCAGGGCCGCTGGGGGCTCTGCGTTAGGAAGGCTCAGGGCACCACGTGGGGCCCAGGGAGAGCGACAGGGCGCCCTCTGCACACACCTCGTCGATGAGGACCAGCGGGTTCTCTGTCTTGGTCTTCTTCAGACACTGGATGATTTTCCCGGGCATGGCGCCCACGTAGGTCCGCCTGTGGGCGCACAGCAGGGTGAGAGGTCACTTAGTAGCCCAGCTTGGCCATGACAACACTATGCACCCTCCAGGGCCATGGGCTGAGGCCACCTGGACAGCCACAAGATGTGGCCACAGCGGGTGCTGGGAATGCAGCCGCCAGATGTGTGGCACCCGCAGGCACTTTGGTCACTCACCAGACTTGCCCTGTGCTCATGAGAACTGTTCTGGGGGCACCAATTCACAGCCAGCTCTCCATCAGTCCCATCCATCCCTCAACTGGCACCTCCTACCCATGGCGAAGGCCAGCCTGAGGCCTCCCACCCACAGAAAGGGGGGCTGGGACTAGCCAGGCACAGGCAGAAAGCCCCCCCACCCCCAACCCACCAAAGGATGGCAGGTGCGCCCCGGCCCTCAGTGGCTTGCATGAGCCCGGCCACGGCCAGCACTGGCTCTCAAGAGGGCTTCCTGCAAGCTCCATGCTCTGGCCCTGATCAGGAGGCCTCTGTATGCAGGATCAAGACAGGACAGGGAGGCAGGGATGGAGGGGCTCAGACACCACTGGGATGTGTGTGCCACTTTAAGCGTGCAGGGGGCAAGGAGTGTCTTAAGGAGAGGCCCAGAGCAACGCAAGTGAGGAGGGAGCCATGTGGGGTTCTGGGGGATGTGCCAGGCCCAGAACACAGCCCATGCAAAGGCCCCGAGACAGGACTGCGCTCCATGTGCCGGGAGAACAGTGAGGAGGCCGTGAGGCTGGCGGGTGGGAGAGGAGGAGAACGGGTAGAAGGAAGGGGAGGTGAGGGGGGGACGAAGGAGAAGGAAGGTCGGGGGGGGTGGGACCGGTCATGGAAGGCATGTGGGCTGCCATGTGGGAGCCCTGGAGAGCCGTGGGCAGAGAAGGGCTTTGCTGTCGTCAACAGTGATCCATTTCCCTGGAGTCTCCTGTCCTTGTCCTTGGTCAGGAACCCAGAGACATCAGAACCGACGCCTGTCCGAGCCTGCCCTCCCTGCAGCCCCAATCCCTGGTGACTCCCTCCCAAGGCCAGAGGTGGCTGAGGCTGGTTCAGAACCCGGCCAGGTCTCTTCTTGGAGTCGGTGGCCTCTGCCTGCACCTCTAGCCATCCCTGAACCAGGGCCCAAGAGGCCTCAGGACCGCCTCAAACCACGTGCCCAGGAAGGAATGGGTGCCCTCCCCATCCCTCCACTTTCACCCAGCTGCTCCTTCCTGATCAGACCTCACCCCTTCATCCTCCAGGCCCCCACCCCTCCTGGGCAATCTGGGACCCCCAAAACTGCACTGGCCCCACCTCCTCCAGCTCCTCCCAACTCCCAGCTGGTTGAGAGCATCCGCCCTCTGCGGACTGGACAGGTGAGGGCTGGCCTGGGGCCAGAGCTGGGGATGTTTCTAGAGAAGCCAGAAATGTTCACTTTAAACACAGACTCAACTGAACACCTCGCAGGATGGGAACAGGTGGCGGACTCAGCAGACGCCTCACACTCAGCTCTCACTGGGGCTGCAGTTCTGTCTACAGAGACGGGCCAGGAGGGAAGCCCCAGAAGAGCCGTGCCCAGCTGCCCACCCGAAGGGCCAGTGGGAAGGTGCTGGACACACAGGGCTGTGGCCCCTGCCCTGGGCCTGAGGCCAGCCGGGAGGAGTGGGTGCACAGCCTGGTCCTCACTGGAGACTCTGTCCTGCCTCTGCCCACAGGCTGTGGGTGGGGGGTGGGGCCGACGCCACCCCCAATCCCAGGGCATCAGCCGCAGCAGCCCACATACGGACCAGCATCTGCATGGCAAACGTGGGCCTGCAGCTCTGGCCGGGGCGTTGTAGGGACTGAGCTGGAGGTACCAGGGGGCGTCTGCTGAGGGCTGGCCTGGGTGGAGATTCCTGCCAGCACTGTTTGAGCGCCTGGAATCAGCCAGGCCTAAAGTCCACTGTATGCCTGGACTTTTCAGTTACTGCAGCATGAGTGGAACTGCTTGCCCGCAACACGGATTGCTCTAACGGACGTTAACAGGTACCCCGGAGAAGACAGAGCCCGGCAGCACAGCGGTGGCGAGCGCGTGGAAACCATCAGGGCTAGGCCTACCTGTGCCCCTTGATCTCAGCCACGTCTGTCATGCCCCCGACGCTGAAGCGGAAGTACTCTCGGTTCAGGGCGCGGGCGATGGAGCGGGCGATGCTGGTCTTGCCCACGCCAGGGGGCCCGTAGAAGCAGAGGATCTTGCCCTGGGTGGAGCCGCGGAGCTGGCTGACAGCGATGAATTCCTGTGGACAGAGGCGGGCTCGGTGGGCACGTGGGCTGGGCAGCCCGGGCCCGGGCATGACTCTCACCACCTGCATGCTGCCTTTCAGACATCTGAGGGCTGAAAAGGGACCAGGATTGTCCGGGAGGCTGAGCGGATCAGAGCTGCCATTGGCCATGGGGAGGAGCAGCCCGTGACAGCGGCACCAACAGGACAACTAGGTGCCAGGAGAGAGTGGCCACCCGGCAGGGCCAGGCCTGTTGAGCAGCTCCCCACCTCCTAACGGGTCCTTCCCCAGGACCCTGAAACCACAAGTGCTCCCCGCTCTCTGCTCCAACCCAGAGGCAGGGCACCCCCTCCCCTCCGCCCCATGCCTATCGCTCCTGTCATTACTCGCTGACTCCCACCTGCTGCTGCTTTTTACGATCTCAGGAGTGACATCTTAACAATTAGTTTAAAATAATTTTCAGACAGGGTCTTGCTCTGTTGCCCAGGCTGCAGTGTAGTGGCACCATCATAGTTCACTGCAGCCTCAACCTCCCGGGCTCAAATAATCCTCCCACCTCAGCCTCCCAGGTAGCTGGGATTATACACATGCACCACCACACCTGGCTAACTTTTAAATTTTTTGTAGAGATGGGATCTCTGTCACCCAGACTGATGTCCAGTGGCATGATTATAGCTCACCGCAGCCTCAACTTCCTGGGCTGAAGTGATCCTCCCACCCCAGCCTCCTGAGTAGCTGGGAGCACAGGCAGCCCCACCACACCCAGCCAATCAGGCATGACTTCAGCCGGCCTGGGAAATCCTCAAACCCCCAGTAGCAGGGCAGGAGGCTCCCTCCCTGCCCGGATCCCCCGACACCATCCTTATCCCCTGCAGGCCCCCACCAGCACCCCCAGGCCTACCAATTCCCCAGGAGGCTCCTCTGAAATCTCAACCCATAGCACATGGAATCCCACCACCCACACAGCAGGCCAGACGCCGGCCTCACCAGGATGCGTTTCTTGACGTCCTCCATGCCGTAGTGGTCTTCCTCCAGAACTGCCTGGGCCCGTGCCAGGTCCAGGTTCTCGTCGCTGTACTTGCCCCAAGGGATGGACGTGAGCCAGTCTAAGTAGTTTCGGGTGACACTGCCACAGGAAAGATGAGACGCTGAGCAGTGCTCAGGAGCCGCCCGCACCTCGGCCAGGGCTGAAACCACGTGTGGGGCCAAGCGTGGTGGCTCTCGCCTGTAATCCCAGCTCTTTGTGAGGCCCAGGCAGGAGGATCGCTTGAGCCCAGGAGTTCCAGACCAGCCTGGGCGACTCGGCGAGACCCACATCTCTATAAAACGATGTACAAATTGCCCTGTCTAAAGCACCTGGTGCATCGAGGGGACGGCTGGAGGGCCACTGCTGCCCCGTCAGGAGAGCCGAGATGGCACTGGCTTCTGCCCGGGGACAACGCCTGACCCAGGGCAGGTGGGGAAACGGAGGCCAGGTCCCCTGGTGGGAGAGTGAGGCGGCAGGAGGGGAGGGCAACTCCATACCGGCCCCCGAGCTGGGAGCCGAGCAGCTGTGAGCGGCAGCCACCGTTGGCCAGGAGCAAGTCAGCCAGGGCTGCGGGGGCACAGGGCAGGACTGGGGAAGAGGAGGAGGACGGCTTCCAGGAAGGCCAGGTGGCCCCATGAGCAGGCACTGCCAGAGCGTGCTGCCAACAAGCTGGCATATAAGACACACCAGGACAGGCCAGCTGGGCCACACGCATGCTGGAGGTGACTTTAAGGACACACAGAGTCCCCATGGAGGCAATGTAGGTAGGCGTCGACACTTTGCAGAGAACGTTCTGGGCGCGGGAGGCAGCTGGTGGCCAGATGCGGACACTAAGGGCCTGTCCCCTGTGGCTCCCCCAGACCCGAGGACAGAACCCACCTTACAGACTGGCTCAGTTCCTGGGGGAGGGAGCTATTTGCTTCTGCAAGACAAGGCCCGGCCTGAGCAGGTATTTCTACCAACCCTGAGGGAGACTGAGTTGCTCAATGGGAGACCCAAGGACCCCAAAACATCAACATCCTCCTCCCCAGCAGGCAGCAGGACAGGCTCCTCACAGAGCAGAAGGGAACTGCAGATGGAACTCAGTGAAGGTCCCTGAGATGGGAGAGGATCCTGGGTGACCTGGGGGCCCAGGGTCCTCACCAGGTCCTCACGAGAGGCGGCGGGAGGTCAGAGACAGACTGGAAGAGGCTGTGCTGAGGCTGTGGCGGAGGAGGAAGGGGCCCTGAGCTGAGGGGTGCAGGTGCCTCCAGAGGCTGGGAAAGGCGGGAAACAGACTCCTCCTGGAGCCTCTGGGAGGGATGCAGCCCACAGCTGGATCTCAGGCTCTCTACCTTGTGTAAGGCGCTAAGCTATGGCCCTGTTGGAGCGGCAGCGGGAGCTCACAGGCCACTCACAGGTCGGAGTGTGCTGGGAGAGGAGTCACAGCCTTCGCGGGCAGCCAGCACCTCGCAAGGCCCTTGGGAGACTCCGGTAACCTCCTGACATTTGAAGCCAACTTGGGGTCCTGGCCCAGCAGCCAGGAGGAAAACTCATGCCTTCCCTGTAAGCACTGTCCTAGGCCTGCCCAGCCTGCCCTGGGGATGCCTCCTGCCTTGAGGCTGCCCTGGGGCGGCACCTGGTCCTGGCCTGGCTGGACCAGGGCACAGCTGAAAACCACCTCAGAGGTACCCAAGCCTCTGGAACCTGGACGGCCACCATGACTCACAGCATGCTCGACACAGTGGCCCCGGGGAAGGCCAGCGCCCCGGGAAGGCATGGTCACTTCCTGGCTGACTCTGAGAGGGGAGCAGAAGCAGGAGGTAGCCTTGGAAAGACAGCCCTGGGGAGTCCTGGTCCTGTAGAGAAGCCCTAGCTCAGGCCCGGTGCGGGGGGGCTCACGCCTGTAATCCCAGCACATTGGGAGGCCAATGCGGGCAGATCACTTGAGGTCAGGAGTTCGAGACCAGCTTGGCCAACATGGTACAACTCCATCTCTACTAAAAATTAGCCAGGTGTGGTGGTACATGCCTGTAATACCAGCTACTCGAGAAGCTGAGGCAGGAGAATTATTTGAACCCAGGAGGTGGAAGTTGCAGTGAGCCGAGGTTGGCCCCCTGCACTCCAGCCTAGACGATAGAGCGACACTCTGTCTTAAAAAAAAAAAAAAAGCTGGGCTCAGTGGCTCATGCCTGTAATCCCAACACTCTGGGAGGCTGAGTTGGGCAGATCATCTGAGGTCAGGAGTTCAAGATCAGCCTGAACAACATGGTTAAACCCCGTCTCTACTAAAAATACAAAAAATTAGCCGGGCGTGGTGGTGGGTGCCTGTGATCCCAGCTACTCAAGCGGCTGAGGCAGGGGAATTGCTTGAACCTGGGAGGTGGTGGTTACAGTGAGCCGAGATCACGCCATTGCACTCCAGCCTGGAGGACTGAGCGAGACTCTGTCTCAAAAAAAAAAGAGAGGCAGGACTAGCTTAGAGCCAGGAGTCCCTGGGTTCCGATCCCTGGCAGCACCTAGCAGCTCAGAGGCCCTGGACAGCAACTCGATAGCCCCGAGCCTGGATTTCCTTGTAAAATGGAGGTGGTGATAGATGTGTCCTGCCCAGGGACAGGACTGACGCTCCCCAGGTGCCTCCTGGCCCACCAGTAAGCACCTGCCACACACAAGGTGCCACAGGGCTCTCCTGCCGGGTCCCCTGGCCTGCTCAAGACGGAGGCTGAGGAGGGGTCACCCTCAGGGCGGGCCCGCCCGCGCCTGGCGCTCACTTGAACTCCGAGGAGTGGTTGTCCAGCAGGCCCAGCTTGCTGAGCTCCTCGTCCACCACGTCCATCACATGCTTGGGGACCACAAGCTCCTTGAGCCGCTCCCGGAACTTCTCCTCGATGGCGTCCTTGTCGTCCTTCTCCAGGCCCAGCTCCTTCTTGATGATCTTCAGCTGCTCCTGCAGCAGGTACTTGCGGTGGGTCTGCTTGATCTTCTCCTCCACCTGCAGGGAGCGGGGCGCCGCCGTCATGCCCTGGGCCCGGGAAGGTGAGCACGTGCATCCCCGGACGAGTGGGGACCCTCTGCTCCCCCAGGACTCAGAAACGAAACCCAGGGCACAAAGCCTTTAGTTCCACTTTTTTTGTTTGAGATAGGATCTTCTCTGTTGCCCAAGCTGGAGTGCAATGCTGCCATCACAGTGTCAACCTCCTGGGCTCCAGCGACCCTCTTGCCTTAGTCTCCCAAGTAACTGGGACCACAGGCACTGGCCACCACACCTGGCTCTAACTTTAAAACTTTTAGAGATGGGGCTGGGCTTGATGGCTCACACCCATAATCCCAGCACTTTGGGAGGCCGAGGCGGGTGCATCACTTGAGCCCAGGAGTTCCAGACCCGCCTGACCAACATGGCGAAACCCTGTCTCTACTAAAAACACAAAAATCAGATGGGTGTGGTGTCACGTGCCTATAATCCCAGCTACTCAGGAGGCTGAGGTGGGAGGATCGCCTGTGCCCCAGTGGTGGAGGCTGTAGTGAGCCGAGATCGCGCCACCACACTCCAGCCTGGGCGGCAGATGGAGACCCTGACTCAAAGTCAAAAATTCCAAGAAATGCCACGACCATGAAGTGACTGACCGTCAGGCAGACTGTGGTCTGCTGAAATCAGGACGGGGAGCCTCTATGGCTGGGTCTTAACAAACAGCATCTTCACTTTTCCCAGGCTGGTTCCCAATTTCCAACACTGTCCCCAAGATCACCAAAGCAGAGGAATTCCTCCCTCGACGGAGGGTGGTCCTGAGACTGCTCCACATTGGGCTCATCACACTGGGACCGGCTTTAAGCTCCTCCGTTCAACGCGGAGAGTTTCACAGCCCAGAATGACAGAGTAGCTGATGGCACGAAGCCCTCAAAGCCCAGACAGGCCTTCTCAGCTTGCCCTGGCTGATGCCACTTGTCCCTCCTTGTGCTCCAGAGCCTGCCTGATGCCATGTGGCCCGGGAAGGCCCCTAAGAGTGGCCATGTCCCAGCGCGGGGCTCACCTCCCGCCCCAGGCGCTGCTGCAGCTTGCTCAGTTCAAATTCCTTCTTCAGCAGGGACAGGGCCTTGTACAGCCGCTTGGGAATCTGCCAACACAGGGAGGACCAAAAGGATGAGCAGAGGGCGGTGTCTGTGCACGCACGGCCGGGGTGCGGGAAAAGGTGCGCCCTGAGATGCTGCCGGCGCGCCTGGCCACGCTGCACCAGCAGGTGTGCACAAATCCCCTGCTGGAAATGCATCCTATGGACACCTCCGCAGGCACTCGAGCCGCATGCGTGGGGACACTCTCAGGAGTGCTGCTTACAACAGCAAAAGACTGGCAACCCCCTGGTACTCGGCCCAGAGGATCCCACCGAACGTGCGGCGGTGACTGCCAACCGAAGGCTATGAAGCCACCAAAAGGCAAGAGCCTGACAGATGTGGACCAAGGCACGCCGCAGACGGAAAACCATCTCAGAAACAGCCAGGGACACGCAGCGGGGGTGAATGGCGCACAGTGGAGGGGTGAGGGCAGCCAGGCATGGGGGAGCTGAGAAGGAGTGGGGGCCACCCAGCATGGGCAAGGCACAGCGGAGGTGGGGGCAGCCAGGTGTGGATGGGGCACAGTGGAGGTGGGGGCAGCCAGGTGTGGATGGGGCACAGTGGAGGTGGGGGCAGCCAGGTGTGGATGGGGCACAGTGGAGGTAGGGGCAGCCAGGTGTGGATGGGGCACAGTGGAGGGGTGGAGCGGCCGGGCACAGCGGAGGTGGGGGGCACTCACGTTGGTCTCCTCCAGGACGTCTTGCAGCTCGTGGGACTCAGCCCCGGTGAGTGCGGCGCCCATGTCACTCAGGTAGATGGGGTTGTCCACCACCCGCTGGCCGGCCTGCATCATCTGCAGCACCGACTCCCTGGGGGACAGAGGGAGCTGCCTCGGTGGCCAGGGCCTCACACTCTGCTGCACTGCAACCCCCGACCGGGACCTGGTCCTCACGGTCCTTGTTCCCCACAGCTGCGGGCAGGGCCTAGGGGTGCCTGCTGGGAGCTAGCTCCGCTGCTTGGTCCCCAGAGTTCAGGGCCCACCCATCCCGGGCTGGAAACGCACGTGGCACCCCACGGGAGCCATGCAGTGACCTCATCTCAGCAGTCTGCTCCCCCACCCCCCAGCCGATGCCAGCCACAGCTTCTGGCCTCAGCAGAAAGGGACAAGGAACCTGGTCTGCTGAGTCATCCCCAGGCCTCCCACCTGCCCCTCGCCCCATGGGAAACAGGCTCCTCCATGGCCGCCGCTCCTTGGGCCATGAATCCCTGCCCCACGCAAACTTTCCTCCCAGGAGGATGCTGAGGAAGCCCCCTGCCCACCAGCTGCAGACAGAGCAGCAGAGATGGCCCTGCCTGGCCAGCCCCCTTCACGGAGGCCCACCTGTAGAGAGGGTTCAAGGCGATGATGTCCCGGATGGTCTTCACGATCTCTGCAGTCAGGGCCTGCCAAGTAGTGGGGGCAGGGTCACTGGGGCCCAACAGTGCCCTAGCAGGAGGTGGGGCAGGTAGGAGGCGTGGCTCTGGGAGCCCTGCCCACCTGCTGCTCCAGCCACTCCCCACCCACCTGGCCCTGGCCACGAATGGCCTTGGAGCTGGAGGAGTGCAGCCCCAACTCATCAGTCCCAGGGACACAGGACAAAGAGAGTAAAAACTAAAACCAAACCCTGTCTCCTTTCCCCTCAGAGCCTTGTCCTTAGGACAAGCTGTCTTGGAGGAAGAAAACACAGTTTTCTATTTTTTCTTTTTTAAAGATGGTGTTTCACCATAATGGCCAGGCTGGTCATGAACTCCTGACCTCAGGTGATCCACCCACCTTGGCCTCCCAAAGTGCTAGGATTACAGGCGTGAACCTCCGCGCCCAGCTTCCTTTATTTAAGAGATAGAGTCCTGCTCTGTCACCCAGGCTGGAGAGCAGTGGTGTGCTCATGACTCAATGCGGCCTTGAATTCTTAGGCTCAAGTGATCTTCCCCTGCCATTTTCTGGAGTAGCTGGGATCACAGGCATGAGCAACAGCGCCTGCCTACAAGCAAGTTTTAATCACGTGGTCTCAGCCGGGCACGGTGGCTCACACCTGTAATCCCAGTGCTTTGGGAGGCCGAGGTGGGAGGATCGCTTGAGGCCAGGAGGTTGAGACCAGCCTGGCCAACATGCTGAAACCCCATCTCTGCTAAAAATACAGAAAAAAATTAGCTGGGCACAGTCGTGGGGGCCTGTAGTCCCAGCTACTGAGGAGGCTGAGGCAGGAGAATGGCTGGAACACGGGAGGCAGAGGTTGCAGTGAGCCGAGATCATGCCACTGCACCCCAGCCTGAGAGACAGGGCAAGACTCTGTCTCCAAAAAAACAAAACGTCATCACCTGTTCTCTAGTCTTGGCTTTGACTCTGAACTGTTGAGCTGACCCTGGTAGAAGGCACCAGAACAGGCCTGCTGGAGTTCTGGGGCGCTTGCTTTAAGAAAACAGGCTCGCTGCCCCTCAGGGGTCTAGCTAACTCCAATCGCATGTGTAAGTTAAGTCACAGTCTTCCCCGACTGATTCTCACAGGGAACTCAAGCACTGCGCTGCCTGGGACAGTGTAGCCACTGTGGCTGGCTGAATTTTTTAATTCTAATTTTTAGGTAGAAGGTCTCACTCTGTTGCCCAGGCTGGAGGGCAGTGATGCGATCACAGCCCACTGCAGCCTCAACCTCCTGGGCTCAAGCGATCCTCACGCAGGCTGGACCACAGATGTGTGCCACCACACCCAGCTGATTTTATTTTTTTTTGTAGAGACAGGGGTTTCAATATTGCCCCGATTGGTCTTAAACTCCTGGGCTCAAATGATCTTCCTTCCCAGGCCTCCAAAAGTGCTGGGATGACAGGCATGAGCCACTGTACCCAGCCACTGAAATGTTCCATTCCGTTCCTTGGTCACGGCAGCTCTATATGCTCAGTACTCGCAGGTGGCCAGGGGCAGTGGCTCACGCCTGTCATCCCAGCATTTCGGGAGGTTGAGGTGGGCAGATCACCTGAGGTCAGGAGTGTGAGACTAGCCTGGCCAACATGGTGAAATCCCATCTCTACTAAAAATACAAAAACTAGCTGAGCATGGTGGCATGTGCCTGTAATCCCAGCTACTTGGGAGGCTGAAGCACAAGAATCACTTGAACCTGGAAGATGGAGGTTGCCATGAGCTAAGATTGCGTCACTGCACTCCAACCTAGGTGATAGAGCCAGACTTTGTCTTAAAAAAAAAAAAAAAAAACCGGACAGGCATGGTGGCTCACACCAGCATTTTGGGAGGCTGAGGTGGGTAGATCACCTGAGGTCAGGAGTTCAAGACCAGCCTGGCCATCATGGTGAAACCCTATCTTTAAAAAGAAAAAAAAACAACAACAAAATTTCACAGGGCGAGTGGGGCAAGATAAAAGTGCTGACCTCAAGGAGCCACGTGGGCCTGTGGACGCGACTATTCACCCCTCCCAGCGCCCACGGCAGACATCACCAGTTGCTCACAGCACTTTCTCCCCAGGCTCTGCAGCAGCCTGGGGAGGAGGCCGATGATGCCAGGCGCACAGGTAAGGAGCTGACATGCCAGGGCTCTGGCTGGCTGTGCTGATCACCCCTACGGCAGGAGGGCAGGTGGCACCGCCAGGAGCCTGCCCATCTCGGAAGCTGACTCCTTGTGCCACAAGCAGGCAGGATGGCCTAGGCTGGGGATGGGGGTGGGGGTGGCCAAAAGGCTGTTTCCTGTCCTGCAGCCACAGGTCCCAGCTTTCCCTCCCCGACCTCCCGGGCCAGGTGGGAAGGAGCTGGGGCTGGAAGGAGCTCTGGTAACTGCTGGAGGCTTCAGCACAGGGGACACGGGCTGGGGCTGGGGCTGGGGCTGGACCTGGGTTCCAACCCTGCCTCCTTCCCGAGCAGCTGCAGGCCCCAGTGAATTTCCTGTGCCTCTCCCATCCCAGTGTCTTCCAAATACCTCTGGGAAGAAAAGCACCTTCTCTGTTCCATTAGAATTGAGTTCCAGGCAGGCCAGACCCTTCCGAGGGGCTCCATGTGGGAGACAACTCTTCCCGGAGAGGCCTTGGTAACAACTCAAGGGAGCTGCCCCACATGACGCCGCGGACTCACTTTCACCTCCTCCGTGACCTGGAAGTCCTCGTGGACGACGTTCTCCACCTCCACCATGAGCACCTCGCCCGGGAGCTTGGCGGTGGGCTCCGTCGCCAGCTCGGCCGGGTGCCTGGCGCCTAGCTCGTCCTCAGCCTCCTTCCTGCCCCGCTTCGACTTCCTGCGGAGCTTGTGCTTGTTCTCCGCCTCTGGCTCCTCGGGCTCCACCTCCAGCTGTCTGCTGATATAAACCCTGACGCGGGAGCAAGGCAGGCATGACGGCGCTGAGGCTGGGAGCTGCCCCGGCCATAGCCAAGGCCTTCCCGGCATCAGAGGTGGGCCAATAGTCCCGCTGAGCCCAGGCCCCTGGAGCCACAAGGCGGCCACAGGGTGCCCAGGCTGCAGACTGAGCCACTTTCTCAGGGCATCCCAACCAGCGTCCTCTCTGCCTCTTAGGCTCCAGCAAGATTCATGCATCCGCTGTGTCCCACACCAATGCCTCTCTGTCCCCATCCTAAGTATTGTCGATATGCTGCCGTGACAAGCCCTGGGGCCTCCTGTTGCAAACGGTGGCGGCCTGGCCAAGCACAGGCTGGGCTCTGAGACCCTGCCTGCCCTGCTCTGCACCCTGCACTCCCTCACCGTGGCTCCTTCCTGTCGTTCAGGTCTCAGTTTGAAGGACATCATTGCAAAGACCGTTCCTGAGCACGCCACGGAGACGCCCACCCACCTCCACCTCTCACGCTGTCTGCCTCTCTCCGAAGAGCACCTGGCACCACCTGAACTTAGGGTCTGGCTCTGTTGCCCAGGCTACAGTGCAGTGGTGTAATCATAGCTCACTGCAGCCTCGACCTCCTGGGCTCAAGCAATCCTCCTGCCCCAGCCTCCCGAGTTGCTGGGACTACAGGCACATACCATCACGCCAAAGTTTTTATTTTTATATTTTGTTGTAGAAACAGGGTCTTGCTGTGTTGCCCAGGCTGGTCTCAAACTGCTGGACTCAAGCGATCCTCCCACCTCAGCCTCCTGGGCAGCTGGAACCACAGGCATGAGCCACCACATTCGGCTAATTTTTCTATTTTTTTTTTTTTTGGTAGAGATGGGATCTCACTATGTTGCCCAGATTGGACTCAAACTCCTGGGCTCAAGCAATCAATTGCCTTGACATCCCAAAGTGCTGGGATTCCAGCCATGAGCCACCGTGCCCGGCCCTGCAGCATACCCCTTTCTGAGACAGGAGGGGTCCATAGGTGACACGTCTCACTCCTGCCGCCAGCTCTGGCCTCAGTGCTAGTGAGAAAGGTGCAGGGCAGATGGACAGGGCAGGCTGGCGCTGAGGCCTGGGGCATTCCAGCTGCTCTTCCTGCCGGCCTCCTGCATGCTACCCTGCCCTCCCCCTCCAACGCCCCACCAGCCACCCACCTTCTGTGTCCCATGACAATCATGCGCAGCTTGTCCCCAAGGTCCTGCATTTCATGGATCTGCGCAAACGTCCCCGTGTGGTAGATTTCATCCAGGTTCTCCACCACGTCCGACTCGTTGCTGTGGGAGAGAAGCACAGAGACGTTGGAACGTGAGCCTGCAGGCTCAGAGGACGCCCCTGGATGAGGGGGAGGAGGGAGAGAAAAGAAACGCCCCTACCAAATGCTGCCGAAATCCACAGGCGGCCTCCTGGGCTCCTGCAGGAGCTCCAGAGCCTAGAGGAGCTTCTGCCCGGCCAGGGCTGTGCCCAGTGCTCACAGCACTCGCTGGGTGGCTCCTTGCTAAGTCAGCCATGAGGACGGGTCTAGATGGACTCTAATTCTCTTCTATGCCCCTATCACAGAGCCCGCTTGGAACGCGTGCATGGAGCTCATTTCTTTGAGGCAGTTTCGCTCTTGTTGCCCAGGCTGGAGTGCAACGGTGAGATCTTGGCTCACTGCAACCTCCACCTCCCAGGTTCAAGCCATGCTCCTGCCTCAGCCTCCCAGGTAGCTGGGATTACAGGAACCTGCCACCACACCTGGCTAACTTTTTTGTATTTTCAGTAGAGATGGGGTTTCACCATGTTGGCCAGGCTGGTCTCAAACTCCTGACCTCAGCTGACCCGCCCACTTCAACCTCCCCAAGTGCTTGGATTACAGGCGTGAGCCACTGCACCCGGCCCACAGAACTCATTTCTACATGGAGCCACCATGTCCAACTGGCTAGCTCAGCTTTCAGGCAGCTTCATGGTGCATTTCATTGCTAAAATCTCTGAAGTTAATTTCCCCATCTGAACAATACAGAAAGTTTATTGCTACAAGCCGAGGGCTCCACCCAGGCTGAGGAGGTAGCCTGCCTGGCTCCTGGCTTTACTCTGGAGGGCTTCCTAGTTCCCTTTGGATTAAGGGCCAAAGGTACAAAGTACAAAGCAGGACTTGGGAGCTGGACTCTAGGGCAACCTCAGCAAGGGAAGGAAAGAAAAGTCACACACTTACTTGTCATCTCTCTTTAGAAAGACGCCGACGTAAGGCTGGGCGAGACGAACTTTCCTTCTTAGCAGCTCAACCAACTTCTTATTTTTAACCTGGCATGACAATGACCACAAAGTGAAACGTAGGGTATGTTTTTTTTTTTTTTGACATGGAGTTTCGCTCATGTTACCCAGGATGTACAATGGCACGATCTTGGCTCACCGCAATCTCCGCCTCCTGGGTTCAAGCAATTCTCCTGCCTCAGCCTCCTGAGTAGCTGGGACTACAGGTGTGCGCCACCATGCCCAGCTAATTTTTGTATTTTTAGTAGAGACGAGGTTTTGCCATGTTGACCAGGATGGTCTCGATCTCTTGACCTAGTGATCCACTCGCCTCGGCCTCCCAAAGTGCTGGGATTATAGGCGTGAGCCACCGCATCCAGCTGTTTTTTTTTTTTGTTGTTGTTGTTTTTGAGACAGTCTCAGTCTGTTGCTCAGGATGGAGTGCAGTGACATGATCTCGGATCACTGGAACCTGCACCCCCACTGGGTTCAAGGAATTCTCCTGCCTCAGCCTCCCAAATAGCTGGGATTATAGGCATGCACCACCACACCTAGCTAATTTTTGTATTTCTAGTAGAGATGGGGTTTCACCATTTTGGCCAGGTTGGTCTTGAACTCCCGACCTCAGGTGATTCTCCCACCTTGGCCTCCCAAAGTGCTGGGATTATAGGCGTGAGCCACCGTGCCCGGCCCAGCGTAGCTTTTCTAGCTGACATTTTTGGACAGCAGCTCTTATGTTGTTTAGATTATTCTCTGGGGACGTGCTAAGCAGATCCAGGATACCAATCAACACAGTCTGGGAACCCCTGAAGAAACCAACAAACAACCAACAGGGCTGGGGGCCGGGGCTGTGGTGGTGAACAGAGAGGTGGAACTGACCAGCTGCATTTCATAGTGGTTCCCCTGCTTCCCAACGTAAATTCAAAGTACATGAATGGCCAGAACCAAGAAACTGATTTAATATCCGGCTTCAAAAGGGATTTCCATGACAAACTGGCTTGGTTTGAAAATCAAAACAATTCTGCCTTTATTAATGTCAGAATAAACATAAATAATTCAAATGTGGCCCACCCCAGAGGCTGATAACTTCCTCCAACTTTTTTTTTTTTTGAGACTGAGTTTCACTCTTGTTGCCCAGGCTAGAGTGCAATGGCGGATTCTCGACTCACCGCAACCTCTGCCTCCTGGGTTCAAGCGATTCTCCTGTCTCAGCCTCCCAAGTAGCTGGGATTACAGGCATGTGCCACCACGTCCGGCTAATTTTTTGTATTTTTAGTAGAGACGGGGTTTCACCATGTTGGCCAGGACGGTCTGGATTTCTCGACCTCGTGATCCACTCGCCTCGGCCCCTACTTTTTTTTAGAAACAGTTTCACTCTGCCGCCCAGGTTGGAATGCAGTAGCGCAATCTCGGCTCACTGCAACCTCCACCTCCCAGGTTCAAGCAATTCTCCTGCCGCAGCCTCAGGAGTAGCTGGGATTGCAAGAGCATGCCACCATGCCTGCTAACTTTTGTATTATTAGTAGAGACAGAGCTTTGCCATGCTGGCTGCCAGGCTGGTGGTCTTGAATTCCTGACCTCAGGTGATCTGCCCACCTTGGCCTCCCAAAGTGCTGAGATTACAGGCGTGAGCCACTGCTCCAGGCCCTCCAATTTTCATTGAAAATTCCTCATCACATCATGTGCCATTCATTAATGATCAAGACCCCTAAGGTCTCCCAGCTCATTCTCAATGGCATCTCAATGGCAGATTCAGGGCTAATGATGTCTTCTAAAAGCATCTGAAGGAGCAAGGAGCTCGCCTCATTTCTTTCAAGCCTTTGTTAATTCACAGGACAGACCCTGATTAAAGGTAATGGCTTGTCAGGTGTGGTGGCTCACACCTGCAACCTCAGCACTTTGGGAGTCTGAGACAAGCCCTGGGTAACATGACAAGACCCCATCTCTATTTTCTTTTCGAAATTTTTCATCTTTCTCATATAATAAATACATATACACACACACAAAAAGGTAATGGCTCTCATACTTTTGTGGGCACCAGAATGACCTGAAGAATTTTAAGGCTCACTGCTGGCTGGGCACAGTGGCTCACGCCTATAATCCTAGCACATTGGGAGGCCGAGGCAGGAGGATCATGCTGAGGTGTGAGGTTGGGAGTTCAAGACCAGCCTGACCAACATGGAGAAACCCCCTCTCTACTAAAAATACAAAAAATTAGCTGGGCGTGGTGGCCCATGGCTGTAGTCCCGGCTACTCAGGAGGCTAAGGCAGGAGAATTGCTTGAATCCGGGAGGCAGAGGTTGTGGTGAGCCGAGATCACGACTTTGCACTCCAGCCTGGGCAACGAGAGTGCACAACTTCATCTAAAAAAAAAAAAAAAAAAGGTAGCAGCTCCCTACTGGGCCCCACCCTTGGAGTTTCTGATTCCCTTCCAGGGTGGGTCCAAAAATCTGCATTTCAAACAAAGCAGCATCACATGAAGCTGATGCTGTTGGTCAACCACCCACTTTGAGAGCCAGTGTTTTGATTCATCCCCTAACAGGGGCTCTTCACTTGTGGTGCAGAAATTCCTGACACCACAGATGCTTTTTTTTTTTCTAGGAAGAAAGTCGATAACATCTGACAGGAGGGTATGTGACCACCAAAACTTACGAGCCACTGTTCTATACTCAGAGGTCACTAATGAGAAGCTTCTAGAGCAAGCTAGCCACATAGTCAAGTAGAAACCACAGAGTAAATCAAGCTTTGCTAGCAATTTCAGAAATATTCATTGGGTCCCAAAGAAGATGCCCCCAACTCCTTGTCTGCCAACAGCTGACAGCTGTATCCTTGGCACCTGCCTCCTGGCCCTGGCAGGATCCACTTTTGTGACTTACAAAGCATCATCAACCAGAAATACAATAAGAACCACCTGCCAGTCTCCAAAATACCATTTGCAGCCACTCATTTAACACTCTGGGCTAGCTCCACGTGGGCAGACCGAACTCTCAGAAGAATCATCTCTGCTCAGGCGCTGGGAGTGAGAGACACCTGTTGCTTTGCAGAGCTGAGGGGACTAGACCTGATGACACCATCCTGGGCCAAGAAACCTGGGAGGGTAAAGAGAACTGCTAGGGGTGAAGTCAAGGGTGGGAAAAATGTCTCCGGGACAGGGTCCTGAAATGTCAGAAGTGCACCAAAGAGGAAACAGCACCACATTATCACTGAGGCAGGGCCTCACTTTGTTGCCTAGGCTGGAGTGCAGTGGCGACACTGTGGCTCACTGCAGCCCTGATCTCCCAGTTTCAAGTAATCCTCCTGCCTCAGCCTTCTGAGGAACTGGGAGGACAGGTTCACGCCACTGTGCCCGGGTTTTGTTTTTTTGGTATAAACAGGATCTCACTATGTGGACCAGGTTGGTCTCAAATTGTCCTCCCGCCTCAGCTTCCCGAAGTGCTGGGATTTACACCTGTGAGACACAGTGGCCAGCCCATGTGGCCTCATTTAACTCCCACAATAACTAGTAAGACGCTAATATATCCACGTCACCGATGAGAAGATGTAAGCCAAAGGAATAACTTGCTTAAGGTTACAGAGCGGGACAGGACCCCACAGAATCTTGCCCTGGGGCCTGCATCAGAAACCACTACTTAACATCACGGAAAGCCCTTGGGGCCAGGCTTGATGGCTCATACCTGCAATCTCAGCACTTTGGGAGGCTGAGGCGGGTTGATCACTTGTGGTCAGGAGTTCGAGACCAGCCTAGGCAACATGATGAAACCCTGTCTCTTCTAAAAATAGAAAAATTAGTCAAGCATGGTGCCGGGTGCCTGTAATACCAGCTATTCGGGGGGCTGAGACACGAGAATCACTTGAACCCGGGAGGTGGAGGCTACAGGGAGCCGAGACAGTGCCACCGCACTCCAGCCTAGTGACAGAGTGCAACTCTGTATCAGAAAAAAAAAAAAAGGAAAGGCCTTGGAGGGGTTGCTCAGACACACAAACTAGCAGCGTGGGAGAGCTCCCTCTGTCCCTCTCCGCTGGCGGTTGTCCCTCTGAAATGGCCTTTCCCTTCCCCAACAGATCCTTGAGATTTGTTTAGCAGAGGCTGACTCACTGTATGACCTTGCTCTGATAGTTAACAGATAACCTTCCCATAAATCCCAGTTTCCACGAGTTTTTTTTTTTTTTTTTTTTTTTTGAGGGAAGGGGAGCTCAGGGAGAAGGTATCTGGGGCCTCCCTACTCTAAAAGCTCAAGTTCCTTACACTCACTGCTTTCTATTACATCATCCTGATCCCTCCCCACCCCAAAGGTTCTTACTCTGAAATGATGTAATTTCTACCATGGGAAGATAAGTTTCTTAGGCCGGGGACTGTATGACTTGTTCATTACAGTATTGTGAGCACGTGTTACGTGGTAGAAGGTCAAGAACACACTGAACGAATAACGTGCTCTTCCCACCCTCCTAAGCCTCCAGTTCCATCCATGCTCTATTATTTCCCGTAATAATTACTGCCTTCTAATACAACACAGTTGCTAATCCTCTTTATTGCCTATCTCATCCTGCCAGAATGTAAGCTCCAAGGCAGGTTTCTTTTTAAGAGACAGGGTCTCGCCATGTTGATAAGCTGAACTCCAGAGTTCAAGCAATCCTCCCGCCTCGGCCGCCGGAGTAGCTGGGCCTACAGCGCGCGTCACCACGCCCAGCTTCAAAGGCAGAAATTTTTGTCTGTCTTGTTCACTACCATATCTCCAGCACCTAAAACAGTCTCTGGCAAATAATAAGCAGTCAAGAAATATTTAGGAAAGGAATGAATTCTGATCCTACTGGGGCTCGTAACCCGACGGCAGAGCGCCTGGGGCGAGGAAGTGTTACAAAACTTGTGTGCCAACTAAGCAGAAAACCAACGGCGCTGTAACACTACTCTGGTCCCTCCGGATCCCGGATTTCTATGACCGGGAGTCTAAGTGGACAATCCTAGGCTCACAGGGTTCAACTCCTCTCATCTAACGAATCCTAAGAGATCCGAAAGGGAGAGGACTTTGGCTCAAGGTCCCCAAGCTAATGGTGAGCAGACAAGGATTCTAACTGCAGCCTCTGAGAAAGTCATGTCTGAAAAAGCTGCGAAATACGAGGGCGCTAAAGTGATCCCACGCTTCAGCCCGCTTTTTGCAGAGGTGGGAAACCTGAGGCCGAGGCGGGGACTCCCATTACCTCGATGATCTTGATAAAGCGCGGGAACACCGGGTTGCGGGTGATGGCGATGAGCGGCAGGTGCGGGAACACATCGGGAATCGTCATGGGCGTGAGCGCCGTAATGACCGGGCCTTCCCCGCCGCCCGCGCTGCTCCCGGTACCCCCGGCTCCTTCCTCCGCACCGCCCTCGGAGGCGTCGTCTTCCCCCGAGAAAGCGCCTCCGCCGCGGCTGTTCGCTTCCCAAAGTCCCCGCCACTGGCCCCCAATTGCCGGGCCTCGGCCCCACAGGGTCCAAGGAGAAGAGGCGTCGCAAGCCCGCCTGCCTCGGAGCAACCACGCTCCAGCTGCCGTGGGGACCCGCCCCCCGGCGGCGGCCAATATCGGCCGCCGCAGCGCCCAGCTCCGCGCAGCGCCCCATAATCGCACGTAGCCTGTGCCCGCCGCCATAGCCCGGCCATACTGGCGGCGCCCACAACTCACGTCATTTCCGCTCACCATGTAGCGCACGTGACACGCCGGCGCGTGCCTCAGCACTCGATGTGGGCATGGCCCGAAGTAGCCACTTCAGGGGGCGGGGCCTACGCGGAGGAAGGGGCGGAGTTCGACCGTCAGCATCCCCTCCGCCTCTTCCGGTTTCCCACCTTAGGCGCTCAAGGCCCTTTTCGGTCACGTGGAAGGTTGTGGGCCCGCGCCAGCACCCAGACAGAAAATTAGTAATGCTGCAAACGTAGCGTTTAGGAACTCGTGAACAGCCAGTGCACACGCTTACATGCGCGGACGACATGCCCATGCTCAGGCTTTGGGGCTTCTAGTGGTTGAAGGATTTGGGTTTCCCGGGAGACGACGTGCTTGCTCACACTTGCTCAGACTAGAGTGGCCACGGGTGGCCGTGTGCGCATGCCCAGCCTCTGAGCTCGCGTTGGGGTGTGCGGATTCGGGCTTCCCGGGATTTGTTTGCGCATGCTCAGGGTTCAGGCACAGCGTGGGGCTGCAGTGAGCGCAGGCCCGCTCCCGGGCTCATTGGTGCGTATGCGCAGTCTCCAGCTTGCGCGTTTTCGGATTCTGCAGCGACTCCCTGTGGCGGTTGAGGGCCAGTGGTGGCGGCGGAGGCCCAGGCTCGATGCTGATGTTGATGCTGGTGGCGGCTGTGACCCTGTGGCTCTGCCCGCTGGTCGCAGCTCAGCCGCTCTGCCGGTGGGGCTGCCCTCCTGGGGCTGGGGTACTGCTGGGGGTCGGGAGGTTGCTGGTTCATCTTGAAGCCAGGCCTGCTTCCCGATCACTCTTTTTAGGAATCGCACTTGACGCGTTAGTCTCCCCACTCCATCCCATTCTCCCAGCCCGACACTAAACCCTCCCACTTCTTCTTCTTCTTTTTTTTTTTTGGAGACGGAGTTTTTGCTCTGCGGCCCAGTCTGGAGTGCAGTGGCGCGATCTCGGCTCATTGCCACCTCCGCCTCCCAGGTTCAAGCGATTCTCCTGCCTCAGCCTCCTGAGGAGCTTGGATCACAGGCACCCGCTACCACACCCAGCTAATTTTTGTACTTTTAGTAGAGATGGAGTTTCACCATGTTGGCCAGGCTGGTCTCAAACACCTGACCTCGTGATCTGCCCACCTCGGCCTCCCAAAGTGCTGGGATTGCAGGCGTGAGCCACCACGCCTGGCCTTACCCAGCACATTTTGAAATTTCGGTAAATGTTAGGTTAGTGGATACTGCAACCTGCCATGGGGGGCCGTTGCTGAAACGCCATTCTTGCCCTCCGGGAACTCCCACTTGGACTAAACCGTCACATTCAGTAGGGACCTCTGAGCTGTAGTCGTGGGGTGTATGGCCTCATTTGATGTTTACAGGAAGATTCCTAGAGTAATGATTCTTTTATTTTATTTATTATTATTTTTTGTAGAGACGGTGTCTCACTGGCTGGGCGCAGTGGCTCACGCCTGTAATCTCAACAATTTGGGAGGCTAAGGTGGGATGATCACTTGAGGTCAGGAGTTCCAGACCAGCCTGGCCCACGTGATGAAACTGTCAACCTTGTCTACTAAAAATACAAAAATTAGCCGGTCTTGGTGGCAGGTGCCTGCAATCCCAACTACTTAAGAGGCTGAGGCAGAAAAATCGCTTGAACCCACGAGGTGGCGGTTGCAGTGAGCTGAAATCATGCCACTGCACTCCAGCCTAGGTGACAGAGGGAGACTGTGTCTCAAAAAAAATAAATAAAGATGGAGTCTCACTGTGTTGCCCAGGCTGGTTTTGGACTCCAAGGCTCCAGTGATCCTCCTGTTTCAGCCTCCCAAAGTGCTAGGATTACAGGTGTGA
>PVKP010035632.1:0-23128 GCA_004027715.1 Plecturocebus donacophilus | reverse complement strand
AGGCTTCCCTTTATGGGTAACCTGGCCTTTCTCTCTGGCTGCCCTTAGTATTTTCTCCTTTATTTCAATCCGAGTAAATCTGACAATTATGTGTCTTGGGGTTGGTCTTCTTGAGGAATATCTTTGTGAGGTTCTCTGTATTGCCTGGAGTTGAGTATTGTCATGCCTTGCTAGTTTAGGAAAATTTTCCTGGATAATACCCTGAAAAATATTTTCCAACTTAGATTCATTCTCTTTGTCACTTTCAGGTATACCTATTAAGTGTAAATTAAGTCTTTTCACATAGTCCCATATTTCTTGGAGATTTTGTTCATTCCTTTTTACTCTTTTTTCTCTGAACTTGTCTTCTCATTTCATTTCATTAAGTTGGTCTTCGACCTCTAATATTCTTTCTTCTACTTGATCAATTAAACTGTTAAAACTTGTGCTTACTTCACGGATTTCTCGTATTGTGTTTTTCAGCTCCATTAATTCGTTTATGTTCTTCTCTAAGTTGTCCATTCTCGTTAGCATTTCATCAAACCTTTTTTCAAAGTTATTAGTTTCTTTGCATTGGTTTAGAGCATATTCTTTTAGCTCACAGAAGTTTCTTATTATCCACCTTCTGAAGCCTAATTCTGATGATTCTTCACACTTGTTTTCCATCAAGCCTTGCTCCGTTACTGATGAGGAACTAGCATCCTCTATAGAAGGAGAGAGTTTCTGATTTTGAGTGTTCTCAGTTTTTTTACGGTGGCTTCTTGGCATCTTTATGGTTTTATCCACTATCGTCTTTGTAGTTACCAACTTTCAAGTTAGGTCTCTGAGTGGACGTCCAGCTTGTTAATTCCCAGCTCCGGAATCTATGTAATTTTCACTGTGGCGACCCGCAACGCTAGCTAAAACAGCAGCGTTGAAATTCGTGGTGCTTTTCTGCCCGGGGGTCTCCGGTCTGACTTCCCTCTTCAGTCCTTTTTTCAATCAGCTGGATGGACTGGTCTGCCTTCACAGAGCTTCAAACATCATCCAGAAGGAGGCTCAGTCCCATTTACTCCGCACCAAGAGCCTCCGAGCCGAGGCGCCGGCAAAAAAGCCGCGCCAGCCGAAGGGATCGCGCTGGCGACCCCTGGGGTTCCTCCTCTGGGAATGTCCTGGTCCGTGGCCAGCAAAAATTTATCGGTAAGTGTGACGTCCACTGGCTCTCTGTGCCGTTACTGGGAGCTGCAATCCTGAGCTGCTAGTGATCGGCCATCTTCTAATCCCACATTTCTCAGTGATTTTATTTTCAGAATTATTTTTTATTTTTGTTTATCTGCATTAATTCAAAGGAGTGGTCTTTGAGCTCTGATATCATTTTCTCAGCTTGGTCTATTCTGTTATTAATGCTTCCAATTGCATTCTAAAATTCCTGTAGTGAATTTTTTATTTCCAGAAGTTCAGTGTGGTTTTTTCTTGAAATGGCGCTGTTGTCTTTCAACTATTGAACCATTTTGCTGTGTTCCTTATAAGGGATTTTAACCTTCTGTATGTTGATCAACTTCCTTGCCATTCAGGTTCTGAATTCTGTGTTTCTCATTTCAGCCATTTCAGTATGGCTAAGTTGTTTGGAGGTAAGAAGACACTCTGACTTTTAGAGTTACCAGAGTTCTTGTGCTGATTCTTTCTTATCTGTGTCGTCTGAAGTTGCTTTAATCTTTCATCTTTACGGTCTTTTGGATGAGGCTTTTTGGTTTTATATTCTTTGATGCTCTTGAGGGTTTGGCTGTGGGATAAGTTGGGTTTAGTCAATTGACTTTGTTTCTGGATGCTTTCACAGGACCAAGGCTCAGCTCAGGAATCCTGAGCTATGTGCTCTAACCCTGGGGCGCTGGGACCTTGACGGCAACTTTTTTCTCTGGTCCCTCATAGTTAAGCATCTGCTGTCATTAAGTAACCAAGGTATCTGGGTCTGCTGGCAACAACATTCTAATGGGGCCGCTGGCAAAGGCACTTTGGTAGGGTGATTACGGCCTCTGATATGTGTGCACACCCACTTGGTGGCAGGGGTTTTTGCCCATGTGAGTGCCAGCAGGGTGACAGGGAGTACCCATGCATATGTATGCCAGTGGATCCTCGTGTGCATGCACACACTGGCAGGGCAGTATCTGTTAGTTTTTTTTTTTTTTTTTTTTTTTGAGGCAGAGTCTTAATCTGTCCCCAGGCTGGAGTGCAGTGGCGCGATCTCAGCTCACTGCAACCTCTGCCTCCGGATTTAAGCAGTTCTACCTCTGCCTCCTGACTAGCTGGGACTAATGGCACATGCCACCACACCCAGCTAATTTTTGTATTTTTGGTAGGGATGGGGTTTCACCATGTTGTCCAGGATGGTCTCCATTTCTTGACCTTGTGATCCGCCCAACTCAGCCTTTCAAAGTGCTAGGATTACAGGTGTGAGCCACGATGCCCAGCCGCTTATCTTTTTAGTAATAGTCATTCTAACTAGGGAATGATATCTCATTGTGGTTTTGATTTGCATTTCTCTGGTGAGTAGCAATGTTGAGCATTGCCACTGCACTCCAGTCTGAATGACAGAGTGAGACACTGTCTCTAAAAAACCAACCAACCAAGCAAAAACAAACAAAAATCCCACCAAAAACCAAAACTAAACCAGTTGGCTGTAAATATGTACATTTATTTCTGGATTCTGTGATGGTCTATTGGCCTATGTATGTAAATTTTATACCATGACCCTGTTGTTTTGATTACTGTGTCCTTGTAATATATTTTGAAGTCAGGTAGTGTGGTGTCTCCAGCTTTGGTCTTTTTGCTTTTGCTGTTTGGGCTCTCTTAGCATTCCATATGAATTTTAGGATTGCTTTTTCTAGTCTGTGAGAAATGGCATTGGTATTTTGATAGGAAATGCATTGGTTTTATAGATTGCTTTGGGCAGTATGGTCATTTTAATGATGCTGATTTTTCTAATCTATGAATATGAGATGTCTTTTCATTTGTTTATATTCTTTTCAGTTTATTTCATCAGTGTTTGGTAATTTTCCTTGTAAAGATCTTTCACCTTGTCTAAATTTATTTCTATGTAGTTTATTTCTTTTGTAGCTGTTGTTAAATGGTTTGCCTTTTTTATTTTTTAGCTATTTTATTACTGATGTATAGAAACACTACAGACTTTGTGTGTTTTATATGCTGATTTTGTATCCTGCAGCTTTACTGAATTTATATATCAGAGTGAGAACTTGTCTCAATTTTTTTTTTTTTTTTGTAGAGATGGGATCTTACTGTGTTGCCTAAGCCTGTCTTGAACTCCTGGCCTCAAGTTATCTTCCTGCCACAGCCTCCCAAAGTGCCAGGATTACAGGTGTGAGCTACCATGACTGTCTGTAATATCTAACCTTTGATCATTTCTTGAAATTAGTATTTTATCAGATAATCTAAGTTATAATGCAGTTGATCTTTTAAAAGGAAATAGTGTCTCTCTAGGTAGAAATGGCTCCAAAGTATTTTTGGGATGTTTGATACTTTTATATCCAATGTAGCCTTAACCAGAAAACTGAAAATTTAAAATTGATAAAAATATATTTTTAAGACTTCAAAATGATAAATAATTTTTAACTATTAAAGTTGGCCTCAAGCTAATAAACTTAAGTATGTAAGGAAATTAAAATTAAATATTAGTTTAATAACAATTAACTATTTATTTAGTAGAAACTGCCTTTCTTTACTGGTGATTTATTTTTAATTATAAAATTTCCAGAAGATCGTTACTTAAAAACCTTGATATTTTGAAATAATTGGACACTTGACGAACTTGCCTTTATGATTATGAAAATCTCAGGTTTATAAAATGCATCTATTAATAAAGATAATTTCTCTAATTGGCGATCAAAATATAAAACTTAACAAGGCACTAGTATCTTACTGGAAGTGTATATGGGTTTCTGAGTAATTAAAACATTCATAAGCAGAATAAAATGCATTCTCAGAAAACTAGAAATATTGAGGAACTTGCTTAACTTTGTAAAAGGCATCTACAAAAATGCTACCATTAACATCATATTTAATGTTAAAGACAGAATGTCTTCCTCCTAAGATTGGGAACAGGGAATGGAGTCTATTTTCACCATTTCTATTCATCTTTGTACTGGAAGTCCTAGCTAGTGTAATGAGGCAAAAAGGGTACAGATTGGAAAATAAGTGATGAACTGTCTGTTCACAGACATTATTGCCGATGTAGAAAACCCCAAGAAGTGTATAAAGAATTCCTAGGACAAATAATGTTAGCAAGTTCACAGACTACCAAGTTAATTAATATAAAATATTAAAGTGTATTTCTGTAGACTATAAACAATAGTGTATGGAACACTGAACAATTCAAATTTGAAATTAAAAGCAATTTAAAATGGTATCAAAAATTAAATATTTAGTCTTGAATCTAACAAAATATGTGTGGATCTGTAGGCTGAAAAGTTCAAAAACTGGTGACATAAAAATCTAAATCAATGGAGAGATATACTGTAGCCATGGACTGGAAGACTCATTGTTAGATGTCAGTATCTTCACCTTGATATATACATTCAAGGCAAACAGCAGCCTGGGAGGACTTTTTTTGTTGGGGGGGCAGTCAATATTGTGAAGCTGATTCTAAAATTTATAAGGAAAGGCAAAAGAGCCAGAAGAGCCAAGACAATTTTGTAAAAGAAGAACAAAGTTTGGGGACCTGATTCTAAGGCTTTTTATAAAGGTATAGTAATCGGGTACGGTGGCTCACGCCTGTAATCCCAGCACTTTGGGAGGCTGAGGCAGGTGGATCACGAGGTCAGGAGTTCGAGACCAGCCTGGCCAATATGGTGAAATCCCCTCTCTGCTAAAAATAGAAAAATTAGCTGGGAGTGGTGGTGCATGCCTGTAGTCTCAGCCACTCGGGAGGCTAAGGCAGGAGAATCACTTGAACCTGGGAGGCGGAGGTTGTGGTGATCCTAGATGGCACCACTGCACTCCAGCCTGGGTAACAGAACAAAGACTCCGTTTCAAAAAAAAAAAAAAAAAAAAAAAGGTATAGTAATCAAGAGAGTATCTAATTGGTGAATGGAAGAACATATAGATCAATGAAACAGAATGGAATATCCAGAAATAGACCCACACAAAAATGTCTAATTGAGTTTTCCTTTTTATCAAAAGTAAGAAAATTTATTTTGCAGAGGGGTTGGTTTTAAAAAAAATTAGATTGATTTTATTAGATTTATAATATATGAATATATATGTCCTATTCAAAATGATAAAAGTCTATAGAGCTAAAAGTGAAAGTCTCCATTACCTCACCCCAGTTTTCATTTTACTATAATTTTATTTTTTCTCTTTTTTTTTTTCCTGCTTTTTAATTTTATTTTAAGGTCTGGGAAACATGTGCAGGACATGCAGGTTTGTTACATAGGTAAACGTGTACCGTGGTGGTTTGCTGCACCTATTAACCCATCAGCTAGTATTAAGCCCTGCATGCATTAGCTGTTTTTCCTAATGTTCTCCCTTCCCCTGGCCCTGCCGACAGGCCCCAGTGTGTGTTGTTCCCCTCTCTGTGTCCATGTGTTTTCATTGTTCAGCTCCCACCTATGAGTGAGAACATGCAGTATTTGGTTTTCTGTTCCTGTGTTAGTTTGCTGAGGATAATGTCATCTAGCTTCATCCATGTCCCTGCAAAGGACATGATCTTATTCCTTTTTATGGCTGCATAGTGTTCCATGGTGTATATATGCCACGTTTTCTTTATATAGTCTATTGTTGATGGACATTTGGATTGATTCCTTGTCTTTGCTATTGTGAATAGTGCTGCAATAAACATATGTGTGCATGTATCTTTATAATAGAATGATTTATATTCCTTTGTGTATATACCTAGTGATGGAATTGCTGGGTCAAATGGTATTTCTGGTTCTAGATCCTTGAGGAATTGCCACTGTTTTCCACAATGGTTGAACTAATTTACATTCCCACCAACAGTAAAAAAAGTGTTCCTATTTCTCCACAGCCTTGCCAGAAACTATTTCTTGACTTTTTAAATAATTGCCATTCTGACTAGCATGAGATAGTATCTCATTGTGATTTTGATCTGCATTTCTCTAACGGTCGGTGATGTTGAGCTTTTTTTCATAAGTTCGTGTGTCACATAAATGTCTTCTTTTGAAAAGTGTCTGCTCATATTCTTTGCCTACTTTTTGATGCAGTTGTTTTTTCTTGTAAATTTGTTTAAGTTCCTTACAGATTCTGGATATTAGACCTTTGTCAAATGGATAGATTGCAAAAACATTCTCCCATTCTGTAGGTTGTCTGTTCACTCTGAGGATAGTTTCTTTTTCTGTGCAAAAGCTCTTTAGTTTAATCAGGTCCCATTTGTCAATTTTGCTTTTGTTGTAACTGCTTTTGATGTTTTGGTCATGAAATCATTTTCCATGCCTGTGTTCTTAATGGTGTTGCCTAGCTTTTCTTCTAGGGTTTTTTTTTCTTATAGTTTTGAGTTTTACAATTAAGTGTTTAATCCATCTTGAGTTTTAATTTTTGTATAAGGTGTAAGGAAGGGATCCAATTTCAGTTTTCCTTATATTTCCATGTAGTTTTTCCTGCACCATTTATTAAATAGGGAATCCTTTCCCCTTTGCTTGTTTGTGTCAGGTTTGTCAAAGATCATATGGTTGCAGATGTGTGGACTTATTTCTGAGATCTCTATTCTGTTCCATTGCTCTGTATGTCTATTTTGGTACCAGCACCATGCTATTTTGGTTACTCTAGCCTTGTAGTAGAGTTTGAAGTCGGATACTGTAATGCCTCCAGCTTTGTTCTTTTTGATTAGGGTTGTCTTGACTGTATGGGCTCTTTTTTGGTTCCATATGAATTTTAAAGCAGCTTTTTCTAATTCTGTGAAGAATGTCAATGGTAGTTTGATGGGAATATCAATGAATCTATAAGTTACTTTGGGCAGTGTGGCCATTTTCATGATATTGATTCTTTTTATCCATGAGCATGGGATTTTTTTTTTCCCATTTATTTGTGTCCTCTCTGATTTTCTTGATCAGTGGTTAGTAATTCTCCTTGAAGAGGTCCTTTACATCCCTTGTTAGCTGTATTCCTAGGTATTTTATTCTCTTTGTAGCAATTATGAATGGGAGTTCATTCATGATTTGGCTTTCTGCTTGTCTGTTGTTGATGTATAGGAATTCTTGTAATTTTTGCACAATTATTTTGTATCCTGAGACTTTGCTCAAGTTGCTTATCAGCTTAAGGAGCTTTTGGGCTGAGATGATGGGGTTTTCTAGATATAGGATTATGTTATCTGCAAACAGAGACAATTTGACTTTCTCACTTCCTATTTGAATACCCTTTATTTCTTTCTGTTGCCTGATTGCCCTGGCCAGAACTTCCAATACTAGGTTGAATAGGAGTGGTGAGAGAGGGCATCCTTGTCTTGTGGCAGTTTTAGAAAGAAGTGCTTCCAGGTTTGCCCGTTCAGTATGATGTTGGCTGTGGGTTTATCATAAATGGCTATTGTTATTTTGAGATATGTTCCATTAATACCTAGTTTACTGAGAGTTTTTAACATGAAGAGATGTTTATTTCTATCAAAGGCCTTTTCTGCATCTATTGAGATAATCATGTGGTTTTTGTCATTAGTTCTGTTTATGCGATGAATTACGTTTATTGATTTGCATATGTTGAACCAGCCTTGCATCCCAGGGATGAAGCCTACTCGATTGTGATGGATAAGCTTTCTGAAGTGCTGCTGGATTTGGTTTGCCAGTATTTTTAGGATTTTTTGCATTGGTATTTGTCAGGCATATTGGCCTGAAGTTTTACTTTTTTGTTGCCTCTCTGCCAGGTTTTGGTATCAGGATGATGCTGGCCTCATAAATCAGTTAGAGAGAAGTCCCTCCTTTTCAGTTGTTTGGAATAGTTTCAGAAGGAATGGTACCAGCTTCTCTTTATACCTCTGGTAGAATTCAGCTGTGACTGCATCTGGTCCTGGGTTTTTTGGGTTGGTAGGCTATTTATTACTGCATCAACTTCAGAACTTTTTATTGCTGTATTCAGGGATTCAATTTCTTCTTGGTTTAGTCTTGGAAGGGTGTGTGTGTCCAGAAATTTATCCAGTTCTTTTAAATTTTCTAGTTTATTTGTATAGAGGTGTTTATAGTATTCTCTGATGGTTTGTATTTCTGCGGGGTCAGTGGTGCTATCCTCTTTATCATTTTTTATTGTGTCCATTTGATTCTTCTCTGTTTTCTTCTTTATTCGTCTAGCTATCAGTCTATCTATTTTATTATTTTTTTTCAAACCAACTCCTAGATTCACTGATTTTTTGAAGAGTTTTTCGTGTTTCTATCTCCTTCAGTTCTGCTCTGATCTTGATTATTTCTTGTGTTCTGCTAGCTTTGGGGTTTATTTGTTTTTGGTTTTCTAGTTCATTTAATTGCAATATTAGGGTGTTGATTTGAGAACTTTTTAGCTTTCTGATGTGAACATTTTAGTGCTATAAATTTTCCTCTTAATATTGCTTTAGCTGCATCCCAGAGATTCTGGTGCATTGTCTCTTGTTCTCATTGTTTTTAAAGAACTTTATTTCTGCTTTAGTTTCATTATTTACCCAGGAGTCATTCAGGAGCAGGTTGTTGAATTTTCATGTAATTATGTGGTTTTGAGTGAGTTTCTTAATCTTGAGTTCTAATTTGATTGCGCTGTGGTCTGAGAGACTTATTATTTCAGTTATTTTGTATTTTCTGAGGAGTGTTTTACTTTCAATTATGAGATCAATTTTAGAGTAATTGAGAAGAATGGCACTGAGAAGAATGTTTATTCTGTGGTTTTGGAGTGGAGAGTTCTGTAGATATCTATCAGTTCCACTTGATGTAGAGCTGAGTTCAAGTCCTGAATATCCTTGTTAATTTATTGCGTTGATGATCTGCCTAATATTGACAGGGGAGTGTTAAAGTCTCACACTATTATTGTATGGGAGTCTAAGTCTCATTTTAGGAAACTGGGTGCTTTGTATTCTCTAAGATCTCATTTTAGGAATCTGGGTGCTCTTGTATTCGGTGCCTATATATTTAGGATTATTAGCTCTTCTTGTTGTATTGATCCTTTTACTATTATTTAATGCCCTTCTTTGTTTTTTTTGATCTTTGCTGATTTAAATGAATTTTAATAATGTAAGTACTGTCTTTTCCAGTACTTCATGTGTCTTTGTTTGTTTTATCATAGCCAGAACATTATAAAATCCAGTACTTAGATCAGACATATGTTCAAAGGAACCCCCTTTCCACTTGAATTGTTAAATTGTTTACTCTAGCATCTTTACTCCTACAACTTGCAGTATTATTCTTTGTGCCAGTAGAGTAGATGTCACCTGTATATCCATTGTTCCTGTCCCAATGCTGGCAGAATGATATAAAAAAATGAAGGTCTCAGTGTAATATGAAGCCTTCAGTTTTCAAAAGCATTGTATATCTCTGTTGGATATTCTGGTGGCAGTCTCAGAAGGATGACTTAATAACCTGACAGGCATCTTTAATTAGTTGGACAATACTGAGAAGTGTTAATATGCCAATAAAAAGAGAATAGAAGAGGTAAGCAATAAACCACTCACACTTCTCTATAAGCATAATGGATATGATCACACCCACATTGCCAGGTGTGTCTGCAAAAACATATGGAAATACATCTTTCATCTGGCATTCATGCCTCATTAGTGGCTGTGACTATTTCATGGTCATGGTGTCCATGTATATGATGTGAATGGCTATGATCAGATGAGTTGCATCTTCATTGAGAAGCTCAACAGTTATTGTTATGGGCATAGATACCAATGAGGTTTAGTATCAGCCCTCCAGCTGAGACTGGTGTTAACATGTGTGTCTAATCCTAGAGGATCAGTTGGGCCACTGACTAACACATAAAAGGTTTGGCTATTGAAAAAATCTATTAATAGAAACCCAGACCTCACCATTATGAAGTATATCCATATAACAAACCTGTAAATGTACACCCCAAGTCTATACAAATAAAAAAGATTATGTTATGATGAAGCAGTGAAACAGAAGCTTTGTTACATGGAACTTTTTCTGTTGCATACAAAACTGCTTCATTAAGTATTCCTCCAGAATAGACTCTATGAGTTTCAAAGCTAGGAGTATTTGGAGTGACCCGTTTATTCCTTTTATGAAGAATTATCCCTGAGATGCTGAACATCTGTGTGTCAGAAGCTCCCTGCTCACTTTCAAAAGGCAGTTTTAATTTCCAATAATACTAATTCAACAAAACTGAGAGTTTAAATTAAAACATAAAAAAACAGAACTCTGACCCATAACCTACAGCAACCTGCCTAGGAAATCAGCCCACTTTTCTACAATAAACAGTGCAGGAAGACACTTGTTGTAAGTCACACCTGTAGGAAGTCAGACTATCTCTAGTAACAATCCAGGAAATTAAACCATAACTCCAGTAACAGTCAGCTCCAAATGGCCAGGACTTGATTAATAACTGCCAGCTTTCCAAATTTTTGTTCCTGCTTCTAACTTAGGAGCAACCTAGGAAACCCAACTATGTACCCAAACTAGTCCTATAGGATGACCCGCAGCTAGTTAGCCACAGTCAGCTTCCCTTTCCCATAAGCCTCCAATCAGGGAACATGTGAAAAAAAGGATGATACCTTTTCCACTATAAAGCTTTCCTACTCCTCTACTGGTCTTTGAGTCTCTGCCAAAATGGACGTGATGGTGGCTGACTTCTTTGTTGTAGAATAGATAGCCTTCATTTTCTCATTTGGTTAGTCTTAACTTTCACAGAGGTTATTGATGAACTCCATTTATTAAAGTCATGGGTGCTGATATGATTTGGCGCTGTGTCCCCACCCAAATCTTATCTTGAATTGTAAACTCCATGTGTTAGGGAGGGACCTGGTGGGAGGTGATTAGATCATGGGGGTGGTTTCCCTCATGCTCTTCTTGTGATAGTAAGTGAGTTCTCATGAGATCTGATGGGGTTAAAAAGTGTGGTGCTTTCTCCCTCTGTCTCTCCTGCCACCATGTAAGATGTACCTTGGTTCCCCTTCACCTTCTGCCATGATTGTAAATTTCCAGAGACCTTTCTGTAAGCCAAGTGGAACAGTGAGTTAATTAAACCTCTTTTCTTTATAAATTACCCAGTCTCAAGCAGTTTTTCTTAGCAGTGTGAAAATGGACTAATACAGGTATGTTTTGAAAATGCAGATTTCTGGACTCCCCACAGATTTACAGAATCAGAATCTCTGGGAGTGAGGCCCAGGAATTTGCATTTTCATCCACAGTCCTAGTGACTCTGAAGCATGCTAATATTGAGGACCAGTGTCCTAGAATATTTGGTGATTATTTTTGTCTAGCTTTTGTATCACAGCTGTGTTATGTGTATGAAATACCTAACTATCTCCACTTGCGTGTTTCAAAAGGTCATTATGCCTACACGAGCAGGCTAAATCGCATGTCGCATGACATTCCCCACACTCAATCCTGACCCAGAATTCCCGAGCTCTGGGGAAAGTGCCATCTCCAGCCTGATTTGTAAGCCAGAAACACAGGCTCTCTCTTACAAGGAAAATGAAAATGCATTTTAAAAATGTGAATAACCACCAAAATGTCAGTTAAGAGCACAAAACAAAAATCAAGCAGCATCAATAGAAAACACAAGACAAGAAATGTGACTGGAATCACTGGAATTGTTGAGAGAAGTAGCAGTTCTGGGTCAGGGGAGGCAGAAACAGCTACAACTTGGGAGCTGTGGCCAGTGTGCTCTCTGAGAGGTAGCTATGCAGACCCAAGTTAACAGCCATGCCCAGATACCTCTGAAGGGCTGAATCTGGTGACTCAGCCTGAGTGGAAGCAGTTTTGTTCCCTGACTGTCTGTGTGAGCTCATCTTGTGTTTGCAGCCAATACCTGTGGAAGACAGAAAATTTGGTGTCTGGGAGGAGGCTAGCCGCTCTTGACAAGGAAACTTTAGATTATTTTCAAGCTTCAAGAAGGGAATCAGCAACAGGGATGAATGAATGAGTAGAGCCACTTACCAGCAAGAAGGGTTGGAGTTTTTCTACACCACTCCAGCCCCTCATTGCAGGGCTGCTATAGAGAACCGATTTCCTCAGAAGCCCCCTGGCTGACAGCTTCCTTGCTCTGCCACCTAAGGGAAGGGGCTGCCGTTCCTGTTCTCAGGTCTCTGTGACTCATGATGGGCCTGTTGTTCCTTTGTTGACGTTATAAGTTGGATTGTTAATTCTGTTTTTGGATTGTTCATTTCCCAATCATTTAAGACATAGCAAAGGATTTTCTCTGAGTGTGGGCTTACAGAAAAGAGCTCTTATTGTCTTTCTGGCAGAAACACCATTGATAATGCATTGCTGGTAATATCTACCTGTGATTTTCTGTAAAAAGTGCCGTGAGTTTAAGGACATATACATAATAGTCTGACTGGAAAATCCTAGAGTTTAGTAATTAAAAAAAAAAATCATTGCTTTACTGCTAGCAAATCAGGACAATGTCTCTTCTTTGTGGATTCAGACACATTGAATCTTTCCAAGGTATTTGCTTTAGTTAAAACAATTTTTAATTAGTATGATTTTAATTAGAAACATTTAAAAAATTTTTACACATGAGGTTTCACTATGTTGTATGGGCTGGTCTCAAACTTCTGGCCTCAAGGAATCCTCCTACCTCAGCCTCCTGGGTTGTAGGGATTATAGGTGCACGCCACTGAAGTGGACCAATTAGTATTTTTTTAATTGACAAATTATAATTATGTACATTTATTTGATACAATGTGACGTTCTGATTTATGTAACAGAGCTCTGGGAAAGGTATACCACCCCACAATGGTACCTTTGTGGAATGATTAAATCAAGCTAATTAACATACCCATTACCTTACTTATTATTTTTAGTTTTAATAGAGCCAGTAAATCGTTTCACACTCTAATTTAATTTATATTAAATTGTTTATATAAAGTACAGTTTACACAAATTAAATCAATTAACTTGTTTATCTTAAATTAGGCAATTATAATAACTAGTAAAAATTTTATATACTGGTTTGGCATAAACTTAATTGGTTAGAATAAAAGTAGGCAAGGATTCGATTCTAAAAGCCTTAAAATCTTGAGCTTTATTTTGACTGTATTTTTTCTCATTAGGTACTTTGTTATTTATTTTAAAATAATTTTTAAAATTATTTTAAAATAATTTTTTTACTTTAATTGAGCTAAGTTTATTCAGTAAGTTTTTCAATATACCTAGAAAATAAAGGTTAATTGAGGTTGCAGTTAGGAAGATTCTTTCTTCTTTAATTTTTAGTTTTTGTAGAGATGAGGTATCACTGTACTGTCCAGGCTGGTCTTGAACTCCTGGCCTCAAGAGATCCTTTTACCTTTCCCTTTCAAAGTGCTAGGATTACAAGTGTAGTCATTGCACCAGGCCAAGAAGAATTCTCTTAAAAGTCATTTTTTTTCTGATTGAATTAATGGTTTTCCATCTCTTCTTTGTTGTTGTTTTTTTATGTTTGTTTGCTTGATTTTTTTTTTTTTTTTCACTCCGTCACCAGGCGCCAGGCTGGAGTGCCGTGGCGCAACCTCGGCTCACTGTCACCTCTGCCTCCCGGGTTGAAGCAATTCTCCTTCCTCAGCCTCCTGAGTAGCTGGGACTACAGGTGTGCGCCACGGCACTTGACTTTCCAGGTGTCACATTGACACTAGGGAATCTCCTACAGCATTTCAGAGAATCTTCCTTGAGTGGTATAGCCCAGGAAGTTACAACACCATGTAGAAATCTGCAGTCAAGAAAATTATATATCTTCACAGGGGCACAGGCAGTACAAACATTCTACCACTGATGGACACCCTGAAAATTCCTGCTGCTAGAGTTGGTTCTGAGGTCCAGTTTAGCTCCTAGAACTTCATCTGTTTCCTCGTGCCCAGCACTCTCCTGCTAGCAGATTCCCCATCCACGGCAAACTTCTCACTTCTGCTATCTTCATCCTGGGGCTTGTAGTCCCAAGCAAGATTCATTTTAAAAATGTTTGCATTTTGGGCCAGGTGCAGTGGCTCGTGCCTGTAATCCCAGCCCTTTGGGAGGCTGAGGCAGGTGGATTACCTGAGGTCAGGAGAGCAAGACCAGGCTGACCAACATGGTGAAACCCTGTCTCTTTTTTTAAAATTTTTTTATTTTTGTTGTGTTTTTTAATTTTTATTTTTATTGTATTTATTTCTTGAAACCCTGTCTCTACTAAAAAAAAAAAAAAAAAAAATTAGCCTGGCATGGTGGTGGGTGCCTGTTATCCCAGCTACTCGGGAGGCTGAGGCGGGAGAATTGCTTGAACCCGGGAGGTGGAGGTTGCAGTGAGCCGAGATCATGCCATTGTACTTCAGCCTGGGCAACAAGAACAAAACTGTGTCTCAAAGAAAAAAAAAAGTTTGCATTTCTAGTTAAGAGATTTAAAACACTCAGTTTGTGTGGGAGAATTGATTTTTATTTTTTATTGTTTACTAATTCTACCTTTCAAACCAACACTGTTTTCTAAGAGGCACAGGCATGTGTAAATCTTCATGCATAAATGTTACATACGACCTAAAATTAAGGCCCAAAATTATATATGTCCTTGATAGCTGGGGACATTGGGAGGGCTTTACAAGTCTGAACCACAAAGTTTCCCCTCACTCTGCTCCTATGGATAAGGTAGGTCCCTTGGCCAAACAACCCTCCCTATCAAGGAGACCAGTTACAGTTCTTGTTTACTCCTGAATAGCTGGTTTTAGTTCCCTGCCAGACTCTGAAATCCCTCAAGCAGTCACATTGATTCTATGACTCCATCCATTCATTTGTAAAATGAATCTTGCTTGGGACTACAAGCCCCAGAATGGAGATACACATCTTCCTCCAAGAACCACCTTACTCTCTTGACACTACACAGGCTGCCTTCCATAGCCCCTGCTTGTTCAGTGCTCCTAAATGCATCCTCTGTGGCCATACTTAGCATGCAATGTTCTCCCTCAGGCTGTGAGCATACGTGGGGCTAATAATCTATTGTTAATCTCATCCACCCAGAATCAATGTCCTGTGTTTTGCCATCCCTACAGCCCTAGGGTAGGAATCCTTTTCTCATAAACAAGGTAAACAGGAGGCACTTACAACAATACAAAAAAATTTAAAGAGAAGTTTAGTTTTCATAAATGTCTTTAAGCCACCAGATAGTATAGAAGCAGCCTTTTAAACTTCTATAACTTGGAATAGACTTCAGAGATTAAGCATAATGGCTGAATAGATGCAGGTATGTGTGCCTCCTCCACAGAGAAAACCAGAATAGCAAGTAGATACTCACATTTCAAACAAATGGTCTAGGATAGAATGCTGGGGTTTGCTGGAGAAGAGGTGGGAAGCACCAAAAGTAGAGGGTTTGAGGCAGCTTGCCCATGTGGGACTGACTGAGCTGGGAGAGGCTTATGGATGTGGGGAAACAAAAGGAGGGAAAGCCCCTGGGCTCCACACTCCCAAATGGGCTTTTATAATCTTGGCAATGGGAGAAACCCCGGACTCACTAGGGCCTTGGACCTGACATATGAAGCTGCCCAAAGATGTTGATCCAGAAAAGGAACCCACATGGAATCCCACAGGCATCTGAGCCCTTGGCAGCCTCAACTGGGCTCCATTTTGAGAGCCCAGACATTAGGTATCTACAGATAGTTGCTGCCACTGTGCTGCCGCAAGGAGGCAGAGGGGAGACCAGGCACTCCCATGCACCCCTGGGAGGGTCATTGTCACCCTGCTGAAGGCTACAGTTGAGACTTAGATGTGAGCAGACTGCATTCCCCATAGCTTCTTGCCCATGCTGCTTGCCTGGGAGGGACCTCAGCTTCTCTGTTTGCAGGCCCAAGGTGCCGTTTTCAGGGTTAAAATTTAGGCTATGTCCCGCCCTTGGCCTGAGTTTGAGTTGATGTGGCTGCAGCTGTGGCCCGGTTGAGGAGGGACAGGGAGTCCAGGCTCTCTTATACATACCCAGGACAATACTCAACACCCTGCGGTGGGATGATGCTTTTCTGGGAGGGTTCTCTGCCCCGTCTGGTCACAAGCCCACAGTTGGCACCATTTTGAGTTTAACACTTGGTTGTGCCCCACCCTCCTGTCAAGTTTGAGGTGATATGGCTGCAGCCACACCCTGCTGGGGGAGGAACAGGATAGACCAAGCTGTCTTACCAAACAGGGTAGTCCACACTCTCCAGGGCACACCATACTTGGGACAGTGAGCACTGTGGTGCTACAGGTGACTATGGGACTGGGGACAAGGCTGCCAACGGGTCGCATCTTCTTGTAACATCAACATGGAGGCCTTGGGTCCCAGTGAGCTGCTCCACTACTGCAACTGCTTCACCCACAGCACACCAGCTGCTCAGGGGTCTCAGAACCTACCCGCACACACAGATCATTGTTCCTACTACTAGCTTCTAAGTCAGACATCTGGAGGCCTAAGAATCAGCCCCTAGGACCCACTAATTGGAGCCAGGATATGCTGCTCTGGGGCCTAAAAACAGGTACACTCATCCCACTGCTGCCACTACTGGGGCCAAAGACTGGCTCAGTTGACATCCAAGTCCCCAGTTAAACTTTAACCTCAACTAATAGCTGTAGTTTAAGCCACTGGGGAAATCACAGATACCACTAATCCTGAATACTGCCAAAGAAGTCATACAGAGACCACTCTACTGCAGGTGAATTGGGATAATTTCCCTAACCCCTTCATGGGACTTGTGACAGGGGTGCTTCACTCACTCAGCCTGTAGTGCCCAACCCCTCACCAGTGTTTGGGGTGGGGTGAGGATACAGCATGCAGTCAAGGGGATGCAGGAGCTGGGCAAGTGTGTTTTGGGCACTGGCAGAGCACAACTCTGTACTGGCCCTGTGGCAGCATCTGGGGGATGCCCACAACCCCTGAAGCTGCAGAGGGTGTTACAGTCAGTGCTCTTTTAGCTCTGCCATCCATGAATGGCTGAGGTGTTTAACAGCTCAGAGTGACATCCCTCTGTATCCTGAGCTCGTCCTGTTCAGCGTCCAGGAAGAATCAGGTTGCGTGAACAAATTGAAGATGGTAAATAAGGATTTTATTGCCAATGAAAGTGGCTCTCAGCAGGAAGGGGAGCTAGAAAGGAGACGAAGCAGGAAGGTATTCTTCTCCTGAAGTCTGGCCATCCCTAACTGGATTCCCCTCCAAAGCTACGCCAACCATCCCTCTGAAGTCAAGTTGCTTCTCTCCAAAGTTCATCGGTAGTCTCTGATGTCCAGCTCCTTCTTCTCTTCTCCCTTTCTCTGCTCTTTGATAGTGGATCCTGGGATTTTTATGAGTACAAGATTTGGGATGGGACAGGCCAGGGTTGGTTTTGGAAAAGGCAACATTTGAACAGGAAAACTGGGATGTAAAGTTTCCATTCTGGGCTGTGGCTTCAGACTTGAGGGTTGGTCCCTTGCCAGGGACCCTGCCCTTTTCTGCCTAGAAATGTTGTACTGAACCGAGCATAGAAAGTCAACACCAAGACAAAAGTATGCTGGATCGCAGGGTCTTTATTGCTGGCAGCCCTGGAAGACTCGTGTCTCTCCAACCCACGGCCCTGAAAGGAGGGTGTCAAGATGTTTTATACCCCTAAAACCACCTTGGGGGTGAGGGTGGGGAGCGGGGATGGGGATGAGGGGCTTTAGACATTCCGAGGGTAGTGGATTCTGTAAATCACCTCCTAGGCGGAGATGAGGGTAAGGGGCTCTGGACATTCCAAGGGACAGGGGACTTTTGTCACTCTGATTGTTACTTAAGTGGTTTACAAAAGTCAAGATAAATGTTAGTTTACACATTGTCTGGGTAGTGGTGGGAATTACAGACGTTAGTTACTTATTACAAGTCACAGGAGCCAAGATGGCATGGGTTTGGACTGCTTGCCTGTCACATTAGGGTCACAGAGAGCAGTTTCAACAGAAAGCTGAGGTATGGTTGAGGCTTGCAGTTTTATGGGGCTTTTACCATGTCACAGAATTTCCCTGCCTGTTCCTATTACAGTGCCCCACTGTTCCTATCACAGAGCCACAAATCAAAGTCTCTTAACAGCATTCCGCTATTCTGAGCATCTTCCCAGGATGTGTCTCAACAGCTCACTGAGATGAGTATTATGTTCTCTCAGCTGTGGAGAAGAAAAAGCTGAGTAATTATTAGGCAAAGACAAGGAGAAGAGAGGAAAGATTTCAGAATTAGCCAGAGATAAAACAACAGTGTCGCAGGTGATGGCTATCTGGGGTTGGTGTCATGTGGGTGGTAAAAAGAATTCACCAAGAGAGTTGTAGGTAAAGAAAGGCAGATTTTTAGAAAAAGTAGGAAAATATGTTGCAAGAAATCAAAGGCAAATCAGCAAGGGAGTTGCTGACTGCAGAGATAGTCTTGCTGGGGATTTTATAGGATAGTTCTTGTGCTGGGGAGAGCTACTTACAGTACTGATAATGCCAAGGTTGCAGTGAGCTGACTTGCATTTTTCTTTCTTTCTTTTTTTTTTTTTTTAATGAAATTTAACTTGGCTTTTACTCATGTTTTTTTTTTAAATGCAAAAATGTAGAAACAAACACAACATAGTATTTCCATGCTGTACCTTTATGCAGATGACTTCATCTGTCTTTTTTAAACATGCCGTGATATAGCTAATGTTAAAACTAACACAGCTTCATTTTCCTCTTTTTCTCTGTACTGAAAGCTGCAGAAATACACCTTTAATCTCAAGAAAATTTGGCTTAAGCCCTCAAAATAAAAAGTGTACATCCACTTCCCCTGCCCTGACTTTCTCCACATTGTTGATTGTGATTCTCTGTGCCATGTTAGTAGATCAAGCAGTCTGTATGTAATTTGTACAAAACATCACTAGCCAGGGTAAGGCTTTAGAAACTATCTTAAAAATAAACTTGTTAAAATACTTTTTATATTTAGTACAAATACTAAATATTGTAATTTCCCCCCAGCACATCTGTTTACACAGCCCAATTAGCTAAGTGACCATGTTAAAGATCTGCTTATGGAACCAATAGTCGAAGTCATTTCCTGAGCCAAAAGATACAGATAATAAGTGTTAATAATAGCAATATACTAAAAACATTCCTTTTTGTTGTTTCTGTTCCATAGTCAACAGTTTTAGCAAAAGAACTTTAGAAAATGACAGATTTTTTTAAAAAAAATTTTTACTGCATGAAGAGTTTAATAAAGAACATTCAAGGCCTGATTATTATTATTCTGAATATAATGCAGGAGGGCTATTTATCCTGGACCATGAAGAAAGGCAGACTTATAGCTTATCTGCTTCTTCTTTTTGCTTTCCCCTGCTCCCACCAGCCTGACTCCTTTTCCCTTATTAGAAATCCACAAGCAGGAGTTCCTCTTCAAGCCCTGTGTATCCCTTATCCCTCCCTCATTCCTTTAGTTAAGAGCAAGGTAGGGGCCTTTACCTGTTACAGTTCCGGGAGATGGGAGATGACTGACACTGAGACTTCATACCCAAAACCTTCAACTTCACAAGAAACTTCTTCTGGGAGCCAAAGGGTTCAGAACAGCAGAGCTCAAAGCAGGGCCAGAAGGTGCACTTGGGGCCACAGCGGCGGGTCTGGTTTAAGGACAAAATGGCATTGTCGTAACAGCACTGCTTCAGAGGGTTGTAGATTTTGTCCTCACACCTAGGCGCTGGCTGACACAGCAACAGTCCTGAATCATCAAGGGGCAGACATTAATGGTATACATCCAAGGAGGAACAGATAGTCAATTTCCAGTCTCTTTTCCCAACGGCACCTCTTCCCTCCTCATTCTTCCCTGTCCTGTCCTTACCTCTAGTTGCCTCTGAACACTGTAGGAGGAAGATGGTTGTGCAGCAGATAAGACCTAGGGAGGAAAGAAAAAAGGTTGAACATGAAGCTGGGAATGTGGCAAGTATGGAAAAAAAGAGATTAGAGTGGTTTAAAGGTGAGAATTATCACTTGGGGCTAAATCAGTATGGGATCCTGTTCGGGCAGGCTCTGAGCAGCTCGCTCAGTCACCCTTTGAGGAGACTAAGTAGGGCACAGGAGGCTGGAATAATGTTAGCGATAAAGAGGAATAAACTGGGTTGAGGTTTGGGAGCTACACTGGGGATGGGATGAAATGATGTTAGGTTTTGGGGTCCTCCTTACCCAAGATGCAGCATCGTGGCATCATACTTCCAAAGAGGCTCTAGGAGAATTGGTTTACTGAATTTGTAGGTTACTTATTGGACAATTGCTGATTATGCCACCTGCGGTTTCCCAAGAACATTCCTTGAAGGTGACGTGAACTTAGTTTCTTTAGGAGATTGGGTGGTGTGAGGGACCATGGAGCTGAACATTGCAGGCTGACACACTGCATTCTTTGTGTACTATTCCAGACCTCAGGATGAATGAATGTAGGTTGGTCCTACTCCAAGTTAGGCTTCTAAGACTTTTCACACTCTGGCATTGATGAGGAGACTGTACCCAACTAAGTTCCAATCAGAAAGTGCTTCAGCCACTTTCCCATCTGGTTTCACATCCCCCTTTCCTAGTACTTGCTTCTATATTTCTCTAGTACGATTGTAGCAGAAGTGGCTGCGGAAATGGATCTCTCGGACACCGAATACAGGAGGAAGGAATTTATTCACAGCTGGGAGCCAGGTGGCATAGGTGCCTAATATCCAAACTCATCTAACAAAGGGAAGTTCAGCTTTTATTTAGGCTTATACTTTAGATGTTACACGTGGAAGAATCTTAGGTTCATGGGTTTAGGACTCACATGTGAAAAGGTCTCTTTACAGTTTCAGGAATCACATATGAAAGGGTTCTGGGTTTACAGTTTTAGGACTCACATGTGAAAAGGTTTCTGTTTATAGTTTCAGGAATCGCATATGAAAGTGTTCTGGTTTACAGTTTTAAGTAAAAACAGTGCCTTCTGGAGAGTTTCCCCAAGGCCTAGCCTGTCACCTATAGGAAGGTAAAACTGGAGGTGCCAGTCAGTCAACCTTTTCTTCTATTGAAGTGCAGCATGATAGTCAAAGGGGAAGTTGATCTGAGAAGCCTGGGTCTCCCTCTTCACAATGTCTCTGGAAATGTCAAGGGGACCCTTCTGAAGCCACTTCATTTTTTCCTCTGGAGTCATTAGAGTTGTCACCTGCTCTAGCAGATGAGCCATGGTTCTGGAAACTCCAATAAGGGGGGTGGGGAATAGAGAATAGCAATGGCCCAGATCTTCCAGTGTACTCGGTGTCAGGATCCAGAGACCTCCAGCATCTTAGTTACATGGTCAGGGTAAGTACTAAACACATGCTTTTCGTAATCATATTATATTAGTGGCCAATGATATGTGATGTAGTACTTAGGTGTGTGTAGTACTTAGGTGTGCAGACAGAGGGAAGGACAGGGCAAGCTGAGGCATGCCAGGCAAGTGCCAGCTAGGGAGTGGCTTGGACAAGTTCAAATAATCCCAAAGCCATGGAAAAGATTCAGCCTTCCTGGATGTGTGATGATTCCATCAGAAAAGGACTAAGGATTGACCAGACTTTTGATTCTCCACTTGCTGGCACAGCATTGGAATGAGTTGCTGGCTTAAGTTCATCCAGCCTGTACTATAGCCTTTGAAATGGTTTTCCTTTTCTGAGTTTTGTTCTTAGCTTCCTATACATGCGTGCAGAGGTGTGGGGTATGGTTTGGATGCACAAGGCTGCTCTTCCCTACCCCAGAACCTAAGAAGGCCAACAATATGAAGATTCCTAGTGAACCCAGGCTGTCAGCTTGTTTATCACCAAATGTTAAACATTTGAGTTTGATTAGGTAAAATACAAAGGACAAATAATAATATCTTTAATATACAATTATTCTTATTCCAAAGGAAACTTCACCTTTACTATTGGGCATTGAGAAGTTAGTGTGTATTTAATTGTTCATCTTATGGAATTGGTGAGGGACAGCTTGAAGGGATACTTTTTAATGCATTTTATAATGATAATCATTTAGAGAAATTATCCTTATGTTGTATCTCATTAATACTAAGATGTCATTGAAAGGGACACTATTGTTTACAACTCTAAGATGCAGTCTCATCACTTAGAATGTTTATACTTATTAGCAGAGCTGCTTGCAACGTTTTAAGATGTAGACTTTTGGAAGAAAAAGCTGAGTAATTATTAGGCAAAGACAAGGAGAAGAGAGGAAAGATTTCAGAATTAGCCAGAGATAAAACAACAGTGTCGCAGGTGATGGCTATCTGGGGTTGGTGTCATGTGGGTGGTAAAAAGAATTCACCAAGACAGTTGTAGGTAAAGAAAGGCAGATTTTTAGAAAAAGTAGGAAAATATGTTGCAAGAAATCAAAGGCAAATCAGCAAGGGAGTTGCTGACTGCAGAGATAGAGTCTTGCTGGGGATTTTATAGGATAGTTCTTGTGCTGGGGAGAGCTACTTACAGTACTGATAATGCCAAGGTTGCAGTGAGCTGACTTGCATTTTTCTTTCTTTCTTTTTTTTTTTTTTAATGAAATTTAACTTGGCTTTTACTCATGTTTTTTTTTTAAATGCAAAAATGTAGAAACAAACACAACATAGTATTTCCATGCTGTACCTTTATGCAAATAGAAAAATAAAAAGATATGGTGTTGGAAACGGGTTTATAACATTGGGAACCATCCACACCAAGACAATGGATTACTCAGCAAGGCTGGTTTTACTTCCTGCAGGAAGGGTATAACTCACTGGCAGTCTTGCCACTAGAGTACACCTGAACAAAGGAGATAGGGACATTTATAACTTTCATAACCTGTCGCAGTCGCCCTACTGCTGTGTCCAGTTTCCATTGGCTGGAAGGGGACCTCACATTCTATGCTTGACTCAATTGGCTAAAAACTTGGAAATTTTCCATCAGCAAGAGAACAAGGCTTGACGGAGGATGAGTGTGATGAACTCACAGAATCAGGCTTCAGAAGGTGGATAATAAGAAACTTCTGTGAGCTAAAAGAACATGTTCTAACCCAATGCAAAGAAACTAAGAACCTTGAAAGAAGATTTAACGAAATGCTCACGAGAATGGACAACTTAGAGAAGAATATAAGTGAAT